>CM022303.1:98945272-99033042 GCA_011799875.1 Thinopyrum elongatum | reverse complement strand
GTTCCACACTACCCCGCATCGGGCCGCATCCCTACCTAAACTCACAGAGAGGTTCCCCGTCGGTCTATTCCTAAGCGCTTAGGGGTCTTGGTGCCGTCCCCTTGTGCACTCCGGGTCGTTGCGAGCAGGGTGGATACCAGTGCCAACGGCACGATCCAACCCGGCCGCCATGCTGAACTGGACGTCTGACAGAGCTTTCGGCTGATGCATATGATGCAGAGTGCCCATAACTATTCTCGCGTGATGGTTAGTGCTATCAGGCCAGAGGCCCACTCAGATCACATATCCAAATTGTAGTGTATTGGTGGTGCGGTAACAGCAGACTTATCATTCTTTTCCCCTCGCCCCGTCTCGAGGACTTGCGGCAAGGGCTAAGAATGCCCGACCACGCCTCGTATTCATATCTCGGGCACCCTCCAGGTCAACCCGTCTCCATATCACTCGCGGGTACCCCTCAGGGTCGACCCGCCTTCCAAGTAACGGTGTAAAGTCCGAGTATCCATGTGTCCATAACATCAAGGGAATTGGAGGTATCACCCTCGTTGGATTCCTACTCGATGTAACCGTCAAGGTGAACTTGAAGGAATCACCCTCGATGGGTTCACACTGGAGGCGTTGCACGACGACGTCGTCATTGGGAGTGGTGAAGGAGGAATCACCCTCGATGACCACGATCGAATAGCTACTCTACAGAGTTAACATCAGAAGTGCTAAACGAGGTATCACCCTCGGCACTCGATAGTAACGCTGCAGTGTCGTACAGATAAAAGGGGTGTGATGTGCGGTGCTAGGGCCTGGTCGTCAAGTCTTCCGATGATCCAGCGGGGCAACCGGGACAAGTGGGGTCACTGGGGTCTCTATCCAGCCTATACTAAGCAGTTTAGGGTAAGCAGGTAGGTATCAACAGCAGTTACAAAAACAGGCTATGCATCAGAATAGGATAAATAGTAGCAGCAGCACTTCTAATCCAAGCATAAGAGAGAAAGAATAGGCGATATAGGCATGATCAAGGGGGGTGCTTGCCTGGTTGCTCTATGGCAAAGGCAAGGTCGTCAACGGTGTCGTCGGTCTCCGGAGTTGCGTCGATACCGGGAACTGCGTCGGTGTCGGGATCTACCGAGAGAGAAGAGGGGGAGGAAACAAATAAATACACAACAAACATTACAACACGGAGCATGCTATGCTAACGTGCAGTGCAGGGTTGCATAAAAACATGTCTAAGTCATATTAGTTATTTTAGGATTTAAGTTGGAATTATTAATCGGTGTATATGCACTATTCATCTACCGGAAGCAGGCTAAAAGTTGCGGGTTCACCTCTGTAGAGGATCCCGACACGGAAACAGATGGCACGGTTGGATTCGTCTCGTCGTTCTGAGCAACTTTCATGTACAAAGTTTTTCGATCAAAGCTACGGTTTAATTTTCTACGAATTTCTAAAGATTTTAGTATTTTCTAGATTTATTTCAATTTAACAGAATTATTGAAAATGATTTATGACATCAACATGACGTATTGATGATGTTAGCAGTCAACAGGGCGCTGACCAGGTCAAACCTGACCTGTGGGTCCAGTGGGACCCACATGTCAGCCTCACAGTAGTTAATTAGGTTTAACTTAATCTAATTACAGATTTAATTAGCGGTGGGGCCTGCTGTCAGTGGGTGATTAGTTAATTAACTAAATTAACATTTTAATTAATCAATTAGTTACTCTTAAAATAAGTTTAAGCGGCTGGGCCCCACATGTCAGCGGGTAGGGCCGCACTGACCAGGTCAACTGGGCCCAGTTGCAGCGACACAGGGGGCGGGGCCCGCGGTGCCACGTCGGTGCCAGCTGGGCGCCGGCCACCGGAGTACGCCGGCGAGGCCGCACGTCGGCGGCAACTCCGGCGAGCCCGGAATCTCGCTGTGGTGGTCCGTTCGAGGCGTTCTTGGGCTCTCTGGAATGACCGTGACGAGGCGCATCCAATGGTGGTGATGGTTTGTGCCGAGGTGGCCCGAAGTGGCGCCGGCGACGAGCCGTGGTGGGGGCCGGAACAGGAGCTCGGCGGTTTGGCGTTTGGGCACGGATGCGAGCGTTCTAAAGGCGATGGCGGCATCGCGGCAATGCACTGAGCGCGTTGCCGTGCTTGCCCGGCCACGAAACAGGTGACAGCATCGGCGACGAGCTCCGCAGCGGAGGTGAGATCCGGCAAGAATGGCGGAGCGGCCTAGAGGGCTAATGCGAGCAAGAGGAGAGAGGGAGAAGGGAGAGGAGCTCACATCGCTCCTGTAGATGCGCGAAGTGGGCTCGGGGAAGGCTCGGAGATGCCGGAATTCAACGGCGAGGATGGCAGTGCCCGAGGTGGAAGTCGATGGGATCCGAGGCTGCAGCGCCTCCCAGCTTGCGCTGCTGGCCGTAATCGATGCAGGTGATGACGGTGGTACTCCTCGACGTCTTCGCGTGGCTCTTGGAGGTCGTCGGCCACGGCCACAGCAAGGCGGCAGCGGCGGCCGCGTCGGGTGGCGCAGGGAAGGAAGGAAAAAAGGGGGAGAGGCGAGGACTAGGGTTAGAGGGCGGCCGAGGTGGTCCTTATCCAGCCAGCGACGGGCGCGGAGCCGCTGTCGAGCAGCAGGAGAGGGGGGGCCAGCGCGCGCGGGCGCGGTGCGGGCGACAACGCGACGAGGTGAGCAGGAGGTAGAAGGAGGCGTGGGGTGGGCCGGGCCTGCACTGCTGCTTCGGGCTAAAGTGCACAGTAGCTAGGCCCCTTTTTCCTTTACTTCTTTTCTGTTTTCTTTTTCCAGTAGATTTTGCATTTTCCTTTAGCCGTAAATGACTTTGTAAAAATATGCCACTGGCCAAAGCAAATACTTTAGAATATTTTGCTCTGCCACATAAAGTTTGGACAATTTTGGAATTCATTTGGATTTTTAAAAAATTAAAAGGCATTTAAAATGTTGTTTTTGCACTCTTTTTAAATGCACTAACCCAAATGTGAGTTGATGGTGATGTTGTTTTCCTTAACAACATTTGTTTTGGAATATTTGCTAGATGATGAACATTTTTCCAGCAACTTTTGGGCAACTTTATTTTGCACTTAGAATTTGAATTGTTTTCAGAGAGAAATTTGAATTGGTTTGTTTTACCACTGTGATCAAGCATGGCAAATGTTGATGACCTGGCATGTTTAACAGAAGAACACAATGCTTATTACACAGGGGTGTTACAGGGAGCAGCCAGGAGGGCGCCCCAAGTAGGCCGAATCCTACTTGGGTTCTCCTCCCAAGTGGCGCCCCCTTATTTGGAGTGCGGGAGGAAGGAAGGAGGAGGTGGCGCCCCCCCCCCCCTTTCCTTTCTCTCTTGAGGAGGGAAAGGCAGGAGGGGCCACCCCTCCCCTTTCCTTCCCCATAGGGCCGACCAGCCAAGGGAGGGGCACGCCAGCCCCCTTGTGGGCTGGTCTGTCCCCTCCTTTGGCCCATAAGACCCATAACTTCCCGGGGGGTGCCCGGAACCCCTTCCGGTGACCCGATTTCTTCCCGGTACATCCCGAAACACTTCCGGTGTCCAAATATCATCATCCTATATATCAATATTTACCTCTCGACCATTTAGAGACTCCTCATCATGTCCGTGTTCTCATCCAGGACTCCGAACAACACTCGGTCACCAAAACATATAACTCATATAACACTATATCGTCAACGAACGTTGAGCGTGCGGACCCTACGGGTTCGAGAACTATGTAGACATGACCGAGACACCTCTCTGGTCAATAACCAATAGTGGAACCTGGATGCCCATATTGGGTCCTACATATTCTACGAAGATCTTTATCGGTCGAACCGTTATGACAACATACGTAATTCCCTTTGTCCATCGGTATGCTACTTGCCCGAGATTCGATCGTCGGTATCTTCATACCTAGCTCAATCTCGTTACCGGCAAGTCTCTTTACTCGTTCCGAAATACATCACCTCGTAACTTACTCCTTAGTCATTTTCTTGCAAGCTTATGATGTGTATTACCGAGAGGGCCCAGTGATACCTCTTCGATACTCGGAGTGACAAATCCTAATCTCGATCTATGCCAACTCAACAAACACCTTCGGAGATACCTGTAGAGCATCTTTATGATCACCTAGTTACGTTGTGATGTTTGATAGCACACAAGGTATTCCTCCGGTATCCAGGAGTTGCATAATTTCATAGTCGAAGGAATATGTATTTGACATGAAAAAAGCAATAGCAATAAATTGAACGATCATTATGCTAAGCTAACGAATGGGTCTTGTCCATCACATCATTCTCCTAATGATGTGATCCCGTTATCAAATGACAACACATGTCTATGGTTAGGAAACCTTAACCATCTTTGATCAACGAGCTAGTCTAGTAGAGGCTTACTAGGGACACGGTATTTGTTTATGTATTCACACATGTATTTAAGTTTCCGATCAATACAATTCTAGCATGAATAATAAACCTTTATCATGAATAAGGAAATATAAAATAACAACTTTATTATTACCTCTAGGGCATATTTCCTTCAGTCTCCCACTTGCACAAGAGTCAATAATCTAGATTTCATAGTAACGAATCTAACACCCATGGAGTCTTGGTGCTGATCATGTTTTGCTCGTGGAAGAGGCTTAGTCAACGGGTCTGCCACATTCAGATCCGTATGTATTTTGCAAAACTCTATGTCTCCATCCTTGACCTTTTCACGAATGGAGTTGAAGTGTCTCTTGATGTGTTTGGTTCTCTTGTGAAACCAGGATTCCTTCGCCATGGCAATTGCTCCAGTGTTGTCACAAAAGATTTTCATTGGACCCAATGCACTAGGTATTACACCTAGATCGGATATGAACTCCTTCATCCAGACTCCTTCATGTGCTGCTTCTGAAGCAGCTATGTACTCCGCTTCACACGTAGATCCCGCCACGACGCTCTGCTTGGAACTACACCAACTGACAGCTCCACCATTCAATATAAATACGTATCTGGTTTGTGACTTAGAGTCATTCGGATCAGTGTCGAAGCTAGCATCGACGTAACCATTTACGACGAGCTCTTTGTCACCTCCATAAACGAGAAACATATCCTTGATCCTTTTCAGGTACTTCAGGATGTTCTTGACCGCTGTCCAGTGATCCACTCCTGGATTACTTTGGTACCTCCCTGCCAGACTTATGGCAAGGCACACATCAGGTCTGGTACACAGCATAGCATACATGATAGAACCTATGGCTGAGGCATAGGGAATGGCTTTCATTTTCTCTCTATCTTCTGCAGTGGTCGGGCTTTGAGTCTGACTCAACTTCACACCTTGTAATACAGGCAAGAACCCTTTCTTTGACTGATCCATTTTGAACTTCTTCAAAACTTTATCAAGGTATGTGCTTTGTGAAAGTCCTATTAAGCGTCTCGATCTATCTCTATAGATCTTGATGCTCAATATATAGGCAGCTTCACCGAGGTCTTTCATTGAAAAATTCTTATTCAAGTATCCTTTTATGCTATCCAGGAATTCTATATCATTTCCAATCAACAATATGTCATCCACATATAATATCAGAAATGCTACAGAGCTCCCACTCACTTTCTTGTAAATACAGGCTTCACCATAAGTCTGTATAAAAGCATATGCTTTGATCACCTCATCAAAGCGTATATTCCAACTCTGAGATGCTTGCACCTGTCCATAGATGGATCGCTAGAGCTTGCACACTTTGTTAGCACCATTAGGATCGACAAAACCTTCCGGTTCCATCATATACAACTCTTCTTTAAGATATCCATTAAGGAATGCAGTTTTGACGTCCATTTGCCAGATTTCATAATCATAAAATGCGGCTATTGCTAACATGATACGGACAGACTTAAGCATCTCTACGGGTGAGAAAGTCTCATCGTAGTCAACTCCTTGAACTTGTCAAAAACCTTTCGTGACAAGTCAAGCTTTGTAGACAATAACATTACCATCAGCGTCAGTCTTCTTCTTGAAGATCCATTTATTTTCTATGGCTTGCCGATCATCGGGGAAGTCCACCAAAGTCCACACTTTGTTCTCATACATGGATGCTATCTCAGATTTCATGGCCTGAAGCCATCTGTTGGAATCTGGGCTCATCATAGCTTCTTCATAGTTCGTAGGTTCACCTTGGTCTAGTAACATGACTTCCTGGACTGGATTACCATACCACTCTGGTGCGGATCATGCTCTGGTCGACCTACGAGGTTCAGTAGTAACTTGATCTGAAGTTTCATGATCATTATCATTTGCTTCCTCTCTAGTTGGTGTAGGTATCACGGGAACGGATTTATCTGATGTGCTACTTTCCAATTCGAGAGAAGGTACAATTACCTCATCAAGTTCTACTTTCTTCCCACTCACTTCTTTCAAGAGAAACTCCTTCTCTAGAAAGGTTCCATTCTTGGCAACAAAGATCTTGCCTTCGGATCTTTGGTAGAAGGTGTACCCAATTGTTTCCTTAGGGTTTCCTTAGGGTATTCTTGGTAACAAAGATCTTGCCTCCGATTTAAGTTCAAGGTTATCAGGCTGAAGCCTTTTGACATAAGTGTCGCAACCCCAAACTTTAAGAAACGACAGCTTAGGTTTCTTGTCAAACCACAGTTCATACGGTGTCGTCTCAACGGATTTGGATAGTGCCCTATTTAACGTGAATGCGGTTGTCTCTAATGCATAACCCCAAAACGATAGTGGTAAATTGGTAAGAGACATCATAGATCGGACCATATCTTATAAAGTACGGTTACGACGTTCGGACACACCATTACGCTGTGGTGTTCTAGGTGGCGTGAGTTGTGAAACAATTCCACATTGTTTTAAATGAAGGCCAAACTCGTAACTCAAATATTCGCCTCCGTGATCAGATCGTAGAAACTTTATTTTCTTGTTACGATGATTCTCCACTTCACTCTGAAATTCTTGGAACTTTTCAAATGTTTCAGACTTGTGTTTCATCAAGTAGATATACCCATACCTACTCAAATCATATGTGATGGTCAGAAATTAACGATACTCGCCGCGTGCCTCAACACTCATTGGACCGAATACATTGGTATGTATTATTTCCAATAAGTCATTAGCTCGCTCCATTGTTCTGGAGAACGGAGTTTTAGTCATCTTGCCCATGAGGCATGGTTTGCAAGTATCAAATGATTCATAATCAAGTGATTCCAAAAGTCCATCTGCATGGAGTTTCTTCATGCACTTTACACCAATATGACCTAAGTGGCAGTGCCATAAGTCTGTTGCACTATCATTATCAACTTTGCATCTTTTGACATCAATATTATGAATATGTGTATCACTACGATCGAGATTCAACAAGAATAGACCACTCATCAAGGGTGCATGACCATAAAAGATATTACTCATATAAATAGAACAACCATTATTCTTTGATTTAAATGAATAACCGTCTTACAATAAACAAGATCCAGATAAATGTTCATGCTCAACGCGGGCACCAAATAACAATTATTGAGGTCTAAAACTAATCCTGACGGTACATGTAGAGGTAGCATGGCGACGACGATCACATCGACCTTGGAACCATTTCCGACGCGCATCCTCACCTTGCCCTTAGCCAATCTTCGTTTATTCCACAGCTCCTGTTTCAAGTTACAAATATGAGAAACCGAACTAGTATCAAATACCCAGGCACTGCTACGAGCATTAGTAAGGTACACATCAATAACATGTATATCAAATATACCTTTGTTCACTTTGCCATCCTTCATATCCGCCAAGTATTTGGGGCAGTTCCGCTTCCAGTGACCATTCCCTTTGTAGTAGGAGCACTCTGTTTCAAGCTTGGGTCTAGCTTTGGGCTTCTTCCCGGGAGTGGCAACTTGCTTGCCATTCTTCTTGAAGTTCCCTTTCTTTCCCTTGCCCTTTTTCTTGAAACTAGTGGTCTTATGAACCATCAACACTTGATGCTCCTTCTTGATTTCTACCTCCACGGCTTTAAGCATTGCGAAGAGCTCAGGAATCGTTTTATTCATCCCTTGCATATTATAGTTCATCATGAAGCCTTTGTAGCTTGGTGGCAGTGATTGAAGAACTCTGTGAATAACACTATCAACTGGAAGACCAACTCCCAGCTAAGTTAAGTGGTTATGATACCCAGACATTTTGAGTATGTGTTCAGTGACAGAACTATTCTCCTCCATCTTTCAGCTATAGAACTTGTTGGAGACTTCATATCTCTCAACCCAGGCATTTGCTTGAAATATTAACTTCAACTCTTGGAACATCTCATATGTTCCATGATGTTCAAAACGTCTTTGAAGTCCCGGTTCTAAGCTGTAATGCATGGCACACTGAACTATTGAGTAGTCATCAGATCGAGCTTGCCAGACGTTTATAACGTCTACATCAGCTCCTGCAGCAGGCTTGTCACCCAGCGGTGCATCAAGGACATAATTCTTCTGTGCAGCAATGAGGATAATCCTCAAGTTACGAACCCAGACTGTGTAGTTGCTACCATCATCTTTCAACTTAGCTTTCTCTAGGAACGCATTAAAATTCAGGGGAACAGTAGCTCGGGCCATTGATCTACAACATAGATATGCAAAACTATAAGACTAAGTTCATGATAAATTAAGTTCAATTAATCAAATTACTAATGAACTCCCACTTAAATAAACATCCCTCAAGTTATCTAAGTGACACGTGATCCAAATCAACTAACCCATGTCCGATCATCACGTGAGATGGGGTAGTCATCAATGGTGAACATCTCTATGTTGATCATATCTACTATATGACTCACGTTCGACCTTTCCATCTCCAGTGTTCCGAGACCATCTCTGTACATGCTAGGCTCGTCAAGTTTAACCGAAGTATTCTGCATGTGCAAAACTGTCTTACACATGTTGTATGTGAACGTAGAGTCTATCACACCCGATCATCACGTGGTGCTTCGAAACGACGAACTTTGGCAATGGTGCATACTCGGGGAGAACACTTTTATCTTGAAATTTAGTGAAGGGATCATCTTATAATGCTGCCGCCGTTCTAAGCAAAATAAGATGCATAAAGGATAAACATCACATGCAATCAAAATATGTGACATGATATGGCCATCATCATCTTGTGCTTTTGATCTCCATCTCCAAATCATCATCATGATCTCCATCGTCACCGGCTCGACACCTTAATCTCCATCGTTGCGTCGGGGTCGTCTCGCCAACTATTGCTTCTACAACTATCGCTAACGCATAGTGATAAAGTAAAGCAATTACATCGCGCTCGCACTTCATACAATAAAAAGACAACCCTAAGGCTCCTGCCGGTTGTCGATATTACAAAACATGATCATCTCATACATCAACATATATCAAATCATATCTTGACCATGTCACATCAGAACATGCCCTGCAAAAACATGTTAGACGTCCTCTACTTTGTTGTTGCATGTTTTATGTGGCTGCTACGGGCTTCTAGCAAGAACCGTTCTTACCTACGGCAAAAACCACAACGGTGTTTCATCAAGTTTGTTGTTTTAACCTTCTTCAAGGACCGGCCGTAGTCAAATTTGATTCAACTAAAGTAGGAGAAACAGACACCCGCCAGCCACCTTTATGCAAAACTAGTTGCATGTCTGTCGGTGGAACCGGTCTCATGTGCGTGGACATGTAAAGTTGGTCCAGGCCGCTTCATCCCACAATACCGCTGAATCAAAATAATACATTGGTGGTAAGCAGTATGACTATCACCGCCCACAACTCTTTGTGTTCTACTCGTGCATATCATCTACGCATAGACCTGGCTCGGATGCCACTGTTGGGAAACGTTGCATGGAAAACAAAAAAATTCTACGCACACGCAAGATCTATCAAGGAGATGCATAGCAACGAGAGGGGAAATTGTGTCTACGTACCCTCATAGACCGTAAGAGGAAGCATTTGATAACGCGGTTGATGTAGTCGAACTTCTTCCCGCTCCAATCGATCAAGTACCGAACGTACGGCACCTCCGCGTTCTGCACACGTTCAACTCGGTGACGTCCTCCGCCTTCTTGATCCAGCAAGACGGCGAGGTAGTGGATGAGTTCCGGCAGCACGACGGTGTGGTGACGCTGTTGGTGAAGCTATCTCCGCAGGGCTTTGACTAAGCACTACGCAAATATGACCGGGGGTGTAAACGGTGGAGGGAGGGCACCGCACATGGCTAAGACAATGTTGTGTTGTGCTAGGAGCCCCCCACTCCCACATATATATAGGTGGGGGGGAGGAGGGAGCAGTCAGGAGGGTGCCCCAAGTAGACCGAATCCTACTTGGGGTCTCCTCCCAAGTGGCGCCCCCCTTCCTTATTTGGAGTGCTGGAGGAAGGAAGGAGGAGGTGCCCCCCCTTTCCTTTCTCTCCTGAGGAGGGAAAGGCAGGAGGGGCCACCCCTCCCCTTTCCTTCCCCATAGGGCTGGCCAGCCAAGGGAGGGGCGCGCCAGCCCCCTTGTGGGCTGGTCTGTCCCCTCCTTTGGCCCATAAGGCCCATAACTTCCGGGGGAGTGCCCGGAACCCCTTTCGGTGACCCGATTTCTTCCCGGTACGTCCCGAAACACTTACGGTGTCCAAATATCATCGTCCTATATATCAATCTTTACCTCTCGACCATTTCAAGACTCCTCGTCATGTCCATGATCTCATCCAGGACTCTGAACAACATTCGGTCACCAAAACATATAACTCATATAACACTATACCGTCAACGAACGTTAAGCGTGCGGATCCTTCAGGTTCGAGAACTATGTAGACATGACCGAGACACCTCTCCGGTCAATAACCAATAGCGGAACTTGGATACCCATATTGGTTCCTACATATTCTACGAAGATCTTTATCGGTCGAACCGTTATGACAACATACGTAATTCCCTTTGTCCATCAGTATGTTACTTGCCCGAGATTCGATCATCGGTATCTTCATACCTAGTTCAATCTCGTTACCGACAAGTCTGTTTACTCGTTCTGTAATACATCACCTCGTAACTAAATCCTTAGTCATTTGCTTGCAAGCTTATGATGTGTATTACCGAGAAGGCCTAGAGATACCTCTCCAATACTCGGAGTGACAAATTCTAATCTCGATCTATGCCAATTAAACAAACACCTTTGGAGATACCTGTAGAGCATCTTTATGATCACCCAGTTATGTTGTGATGTTTAATAACACACAAGGTATTCCTCCGGTATCCGGGAGTTGCATAATCTCGTAGTCGAAGGAATATGTATTTGACATGAAGAAAGCAATAGCAATAAATTGAACGATCATTATGCTAAGCTAACGAATGGGTCTTGTCCATCACATCATTCTCCTAATGATGTGATCCTGTTGTCAAATGACAACACATGTCTATGGTTAGGAAACCTTAACCATCTTTGATCAACGAGCTAGTCTAGTAGAGGCTTACTAGGGACACGGTATTTGTTTATGTATTCACACATGTATTTAAGTTTCCGATCAATACAATTCTAGCACGAATAATAAACCTTTATCATGAATAAGGAAATACAAAATAACAACTTTATTATTGCCTCTAGGGCATATTTCCTTCAGTTAAGTGTAACGATAGTCCTAAAACAACATTGAGGGTGTGACGTTAGAAGAACGATCATATTGAATTGACCCAATACTTGTCTGTTATACTATGTGATCATATCGTCTGAAATCATCTGTTATAACACGTAGTGTTAGCATGTGCTTTAGTTCCTCAGACCATGAAAGTGTCTCGGTCACTTCCTACTGGACGGTGGGCTTTGGGGTTGCTCAAACGTCATCTGTAACAAGGTGATCATAACGACAACTTTCAGGCTCACCGGAAAGTTTGACAAGTGAACGAACAGCTCGAGAGTGGGATTTGCTCCTCCGACATTGGAGAGATATTCTTAGGGCCCTCTCCGTGTGAAGGCATCCATCATCGTCTGGCCAGACACAAGTGACTACGTCACGGGGATGCCGGAACACGTTAACGAGAAAGAAGAACAAAACCGGTAACGGGAGCAACGGTATACTGAGCAAGGTGATGACTCTGGAGGATGCCGATGCACACCTAGTTTTGTAAAGTATCATGAAGCAAAGGGAACATCACATGATAACCAAAGGTTCACTCGAATATCATTCGTGTAATCATAGGGACCGATATGGATGTCCACGGTTCCGCTATCCGTCATTGAACAAAGGGGTTTCGTTCATGTCTATGATTTAGCGAACCTACGGGGTCACAAGCTTAAGGTTATCATGATTTGCTGAGTGTTAGTGGTGTGGGAGTGATGAGAATATGTTTGTGGAATTGTTTCATTAATATCCGGAGTAGTTCCGAGAGGTTCCGGAAGCATTTCAGGGTCACCGGAAGGGTTTCGGTGAATATCTGGTAATACTGGGTATTACCGATTAATTATATATAGGTGAAAAATGTTTTCAGGGATGTTAAATTATATATATTGCTCTAAAAATGTTTAGAACATTTTATATTTAATTTAAATATCAACGGGCCTAAAAAGACCAAGAGGTGGAAGGCAACTTGGGCCACAAGGGCTCAAGTGGAGTAGGCGCCTCTCTTCCCTAAGGAAGGGGGCCGAATCATACTAGGGGAGGAGTCCAACTCCTCCCCCCTTCATGTGGCGCCCCAAGGAGGCTTTCCCTCCTTGGTGGCAGCCCTCCTCTTCCCCTCCAACCTATATATACTAGATAATTTCCACCCTTTGGGCACACAAGTTTTGGGGCCTCCTCTAGTTGATCTAGTTCTAGTTCTTGTTGGTCCTAGTTGACTAATTAGAGCTAGCCCTAGCCACCTCTAATATTCATAATTAGAAGCCTCGTGTGGTTGTAATCTCCTCCCTCTAATTCTCCAGCAACGATTATCTCTGGACGGTGAAGCGCTGCCGGATCGTGAAGACCGTACGCTTGCAACCAAGTAGAGAGGCCGTGCTTTTGGTCTTCCGTTTGAGGGAACATTCGTGGGCGGTTCGCGGGATCATCATCGATGTTCGAGAGACTTCTAGTACGATCTACACCGACTCGTCTACTTCCGCTGCACTCCCGGAGTCGGTAACGATCGTTGATAACAACCCGTTATGCATCTTCATATTGTTCCTGGGTGATCGTAGGGCAAATTTTTTGTTTTCTTCTATGTTTCCCAGCACTCCCATCTAGGGGGGAAGCCAAGGAAGAAGAAGAAGGAGGGGGGAATCTATCCCCCTATCTCCCGGTGGCGCCGGAGCACCGCCGGGACAATCATCATGATGGCGATCTACTCCAAGAACTTCGCCGCCGTCAACACCAACTCTCTCCCCCTCTATGCAGCGGTGTAACCTCTCTTCTACCCGCTGTAATCTCTACTTAAACATGGTGCTCAACGCTATATATTATTTCCCAATGATCTATGGCTATCTTATGATGTTTGAGTAGATTCGTTTTGTCCTATGGGTTGATTGATGATCGTGATTGGTTTGAGTTGTATGTTTTATTTTGGTTCTGTCCTATGTTGCCATCCATGTCACACAAACGTGGGGGATCCCCGCTGTAGGGTGTTGCAATACATTCATGATTCGCTTATGGTGAATGGCATGAGTGACAGAAGCACAAACCCGAGTAAGTGGGTTGTTGTGTATGGGAGTAAAGAGGACTTGATACTTAATGCTATGGTTGGGTTTTACCTTAATGATCTTTAGTAGTTGCGGATGCTTGCTAGAGTTCCAATCATAAGTGCATATGATACAAGTAGAGAAAGTACGTTAGCTCATGCCTCTTCCTCATATAAAATTGCAATAATGATAACCGGTTTAGATATTGATCACCTAGGGACAAATAACTTTCTTGTGTGACAAAAAGCTCCCTACTAAACAACTAACTTTTATTATCTTGCAATTTATTCATAGTTTTATTCTTGCAAAGTGGTTATATCATCACACCTACAAAATAGTTTCATACTTGTTCTAGGTAAAGAAAGCGTTAAAGTGTGCGTTGAGTTGTATCCGTGGTCGATAGAACTTGAGGGAATATTTGTTCTACCTTTAGCTCCTCGTTGGGTTCTGATACGTCTCCAACGTTTCTATAATTTATGAAGTATTCATGCCATGTTTACAACAATTTTATATGGTTTTGGTATGATTTGATTAGAACTAACCCTTGGTGTCGTTTTTTGTGCAGAAATAAAAGTTCTTGGAATGGGCTGAAAATTTATGGTGATTTTTATGGACCAAAAGAGACCAAAAGAGATCCCTGAAGCATCGGAGCTAGGCTAGGAAGTGACCAAGGAGGCCACAAGCCTAGGGGCGCGCCCACCCCACTAGGGCGCCCCCGGGCACCCCCTTGACGTGAGACCGACGCCAAAAATTCCTATAAATACCAAAACCCCCAAAAAGAACCCTAGATGATAAGTTCCGCCACCGCACGCCTCTGTAGCCACGAAAAACCAATCGGTGCCCTGTTCCAGCACCCTGCCGGAGGGGGAAATCATCACCGGAGGCCATCTTCATCATCCCGGCGGCCACCATGATGAGGAGGGAGTAGTTCACCCTCGGAGCTGAGGGTATGTACCAGTAGCTATGTGTTTGATCTCTCTCTCTCTCTCTCTCTCTCTCTCTCTCTCGTGTTCTTGATTTGGCACGATCTTGAGGTACCGCGAGCTTTGTTAATATATTTGGATCTTATGGTGTTCTTCCTCCTCTACCTTCTTGTGATGAATTGAGTCTTGCTCTTTGAGGTTTCGTTATGTTGGATTGAGTATTGGATTTGAGAACACTTGATGTATGTCTTGTGATGGGATATCTATGGTGACAATGGGATGTTCTATTGATTCACTTGATGTATGTTTTGACACTCAACTCGTGGATTCCCGAGGTGACATTGGGGTAATCTATGCATAGGGGTTGATGCATGTTTTTGTCCTACGTTCTCCGATAGAAACTTTGGAGCGATTCTTTGTTGCACGTTGAGGGATTATTATATGATCCAATTATGTTATCATTGTTGAGAGAATTTGCACTAGTGAAAGTATGAACCCTAGGCCTTGTTTTCAAGCATTGCAACACCGTTTTTGCTCACTTTTGTTACTAGTTACCTTGCTGTTTTTATATTTTCAGATTACAAAAACCTATATCTACTATCCATATTACACTTTTATCACCATCTATTCGCCGAACTAGTGCACCTATACAATTTATCATTGTATTGGGTGTGTTGGGGACACAAGATACTCTTTGTTATTTGGTTGCAGGGTTGTTTGAGAGAGACCATCTTCATCCTACGCCTCCCACGGATTGATAAACCTTAGGTCATCCACTTGAGGGAAAATTGCTGCTGTCCTACAAAACTCCGCGCTTGGAGGCCCAACATGAGTCTACAAGAAGAAGGTTGCGTAGTAGACATCAAGCTCTTTTCTGGCGCCGTTGTCGGGGAGGTGAGTGCTTGAAGGTATATCTTTAGATCTTGCAATTGAATCTTTTAGTTTCTTGTTTTATCACTAGTTTAGTCTATAAAAGAAAACTACAAAAAAATGGAATTGAGGTTGCCTCATATGCTTAATCTTTTTAATGTCTTTCGTGAAAATGATGGAAAGGAAAATTGTGCGCAAGTGTTAGAAGAAGAAGTTAATAAAATGTTTGGCACTAAATCTTTGAATGATAAACATGATTGCAATGTTGTTAGTGTGCTTGCTATGAATATTCATGATACCAATGGTGATTGCACTAGCCATGATAAAGATGTTTCTTATAAGCATGTCAACTTTTGTGGAGTGCATAGAGTTTGTGAAGACATGCCTTATAGGGATGATAGATTTTGTAAGAAGCATAAACATGATAAAACCAATTGGTGGCTTAAGGTGATAAATGAATTTGCTACAAAATTATGCTCTCTTCATCCCATTACTTGTGAAATTTGCAATAGAGTTGGTCATCTTAATTTCCAATGCGTACTTTTTCATGATCGAATCGTGGCCAAATATTCCAATAACTTGATCACCCTTGAACTTTATAATGAACTTTGTTTATTTTTGGGGTGTGAAGAATTGTCACATAAAAATAGTTGGTTTGAAGAATTCATATTCACAGACCATGTTGAAACTAATTTGAAGGAAATCTATATGTTTTGTATGGTAAATTGCAATGAAAATTCGTATATTGCCAACTATAGAAAGATGGGAAAACCAATAGAATATAAAAGAAATACTAATGAAAGGGTAAAGCTCTCCACTTTCCCTCCTATTGTCTCTCGTGATGAAACAGGTTACGAGAATGAGCTTCCTATGCAACCAATCTCATCAATAAGGAGCTCCAAAAAGTTGATTAAACCCATACATGATGTGGAGAAGAAAAAGAAAAGACGGAGAAGCAAAGGTAAAAAGGTATCCCTCCCAAATGATGTTGGTCCTATTATTGTTATGCCTCATGAGAATGAATCAAAAATAAATAAGGAAGATGATATACTTGATGATGATATTGATTCTTTGTCTTATGGTACAATGTCCGAAGAAACTATTGAGGATGATTTTGTTATGCCTATTACTCATTGTGATAATTATGATTGGGAAAATAATGATACTTCTTATAATCTTGAAAATCTTTTTGGCACCAACTTAGAAAATTGTGATGATAATAATTGCTATACTATTGGTGCTATTCATACAATTAATGATGAGAGTGATTATGCTTATGATATGCAAAGCCACAAGCTTGGGGATGCTATGTTTGATGAGAATGACATGTTTGCGAATTTATTTGCTGCAATTAATGTTTGTCCCAAGCTTGGGGATGCTATGCTTGATGAAGATGATATTTTTAGTCCCCCAAGTTTGGATGTGCAAATTTATTATGATGATAGCATGCCTCCTATTTATGATGATTGCAATATTTATGAAAGTGGGTTTGGAAGAGTGTCAACTTTAGATAATAATTATCCCACTATTTTCGAGGGTGTTGAATCTTATTATAATGATAAAAGTGGATTTGGAGAGGTCATGACTTTATTTAGTAATGATTCTACTATCTTGGAAGAGGTTTCAATTGATTATGATGAGAACAAAGTTGCTGCTTATGATGATTATTGTGATGACACTTATGTTATAAAAAGTAGTGATGATTATATTTATAAAACTTGTCATAATTATGATTACCCTTTTTTTGAACATTACTCTTTTAATGTGGAAACAATTTATAGTATTCAAGTTTCTTATGATACTCCCAATATTCCGAATGAGAAGAAAATTACTTATATGGAGAGTAATAAAAATTATATGCTTATGAATCATGAAAAGAATGCTTTATGTGATAGTTATATTGTTGAATTCATTCATGATGCTACTGAAAATTATTATGAGAGAGGAACATATGCTTTTACATATTGCAAAAATATCAAGTTTCCTCTCATTGTGTTGAAAGTTTTGAAGTCATGCTTCTTTTGCCTTCCGATGCAAGTTGATCCTTGTTCCCATAAATTTTGTGATCACAAAATCCCTATGCATAGGAAGTGGTTTAGACTTAAATGTGCTAGTCATATGCTTCATGATGCTCCCATTATGTTTCAATTCTTATCTTTTATGTGAGCATCATTGAAATCATCATGCCTAACTAAAAAAGGCATTAAAGAAAAGTGCTTGTTGGGAGACAACCCAATATTTACCCCTAATGTTTTTGTGTGTTCACATGATTAATCTACTGTATTAATCATGTTTTATAGCTTTTGTTTGAATAAAGTGCCAAGTAAAGCCTTTGGGATAGTGTGGTTGGTAGTTGATTTGATTCTGTGCCAAAACAGTAACTTTTGCGTCCAGTAACATAGTTGTTAAAATTCACTGCAACATGAAAAAATTCTGAATTTTTTACAAAGGATTTATATATGAATTTACTATGTGTTCCAAAGTTTTCAGAATTTTTGGAATTACATAAGTATGACTAATATTCTGGTCTTTACAGAATGTTCTGTTTTTGACAGATTCTGTTTTCGATGTGTTGTTTGCTTATTTTGATGAATCTATTGGTAGTGTCGGGGGGGGGGGGTATGAACCATGGAGAAGTTAGAATTCAGTAGATATAACACCAATATAAAATTGGAATGAGTTCACAACAGTACCTAAAAGTGGAGATTTGTTTTATCGTACTAACGGATCTCACGAGTTTTCCGTTAAGTTTTGTGTGATTGAAGTTTTCAAGTTTTGGGTGAGATATCGATATAAGGAGAATAAGGAGTGACAAGACCCTAATATTGGGGATTCCCAAGGCACCCCAAGATAAAATTCAAGGAAGATACAAGCAACTAAGCTTGGGGATGCCCCGGAAGGCATCCCCTCTTTTGTCTTCAACATTATCGGTAACCTCACTTGGAGCTATATTTTTATTCGTCACATGATATGAGTTTTGCTTGGTGCGTCATTTTATTTTATTAGTATTTGCTTGCTGTTATTTAGATTAATGTTTTGCATCTTTTATTTCAATAAAAGTGTCAAGTATAGCCTTTACCATGCTTATTTTGCAAGTCTATATGTTGCTGTTTGTAAAACAGAAAGTTCATTGTTATGTTTTGAATATTTGTGAATACTCAGACCACGATAAAATCCTGAAATTTTTACACATTATGCTACAACAAATTTTCTACAGTGTGGTAATTTTTAAGAATTTTTGGAGTTAGGGAAGTATGAGTATAATTGCACTCTTTAAAGACTGTCTTGCTTAGACAGATTGCTGTTATGTTTGCATTGTTTGCATATGTTTGCTTGTTTAATGATTCTATTTGAGGATAGGAGTATTAAATATGCAGAGGCATTTAGTATGAAATGATAAATTATAATTTTAGTGATTTTCTACAGTAGAGAATGATAAGGTTTTGCATTTTATTTATACTAACTCATCTCACGAGTTCTTGTTGAGTTTTGTGTGGATGAAGTTTTTAAGAATTAGGGAAACCGTGATATGAGAGGAATTAAGGAGACACAACAGCTCAAGCTTGGGGATGCCCAAGGCATCCCTAGTTAATATTTCAAGAAGTCTCAAGCATCTAAGCTTGGGGATGCCCCGGTTGGCATCCCACATTTCTTCTTCAACAATGATCGGTGAGTTTTGGTTGAGCCTAAGTTTTTGCTTCTTCACATGATGTGTGCTATTCTTGGAATATCATTTTGTTTTGTTTTGCTTGTTTTTTTTAATAAATAATTAAGATCTAAAATTTTATTTATGAGAGAGAGTCTTCACATAGCTACTTAATTATTTGAGTACTCATTGATCTTCATTTATATCTTTTTGGAGTAGTTTGTCATTTACTCTCGCGCTTCACTTATATCCTACGAGTAAATGGTTGAATGAATTGAATATCATAAATCTGAAATTATATATGTTTCATTTGCTTATCCCATGGGGAGTAATGACTTCACATATAATAAGTTTAGGTGGTAAAATTTATTTGAAAGTTAGCAAACACAACATTGATCACTTGAACAATTCATGAAAGGATATTGAAGGAAGAGAGGTTCCACATATAAATATACTATCTTGGACATCTTCTATGATTGTGAGCCCCATTAATTATTTTCAAACTTGAGAAAATTAGTTGAAGTCGGACAAGGAAGACAACGTAATGAGTTATGTTTGGGTATATTTGTATAGAAGTTATATTGTTATGGGTCCTTCAACATGTGGTGCTTGCTTAGGATCTTTTGCTAGCCTTCACCTGTACTAAGCGGGAAAACTGCTTGTGCATCTACTTCCTTAAACCCAAAGTTATTCCATATGAGTCCACCATACCTACCTATATGCGGTATTTACCTGCCGTTCCAAGTAAATTTGCATGTGCCAAACTCTAAATCTTCAAATAATAATCTGTTTTGTATGCCCAAATCGCTCATGAAGCGACAGGGGGGCGGTCAGTATCTTCCATGTTAGGTGGGTTATTCTCACGATGAGTGTTTATTCGCTTGTCATTCATGAGAAAGTGGTTGGTAATTGGGATGCCCAGTCCTATGATCAAAATCAAAATCAAAATCAAAATATAATAATAAAAGAAAATTCCCCCGGATTGTTGTTGCTATGGAGGGCACCCGAGGATTCGGCTAGCCATGGCTTGTGTTTGTTGGTGGAGGGGGAGTAAAACTTTACCTTTTTGTTTGGGAACCGCCTATAATGTGTCTAGCATGGAAGATATTGGGAACTCTCAGTCATTACGTTGACAATGAAAGCATGCCTCTCAAAATTATATTAATCTCTGTTTTAAAAGCTTCGAGCTCTGGCACCTCTGCAAATCCCTGCTTCTCTCTGCGAAGGGCCTATCTTTTACTTTTATGCAAGAGTCAGTAGTATTCCTTCTCATTTCAACCTCAATTATTCTCTAGTTGGCAAGTATCATGTGGTGGGGGAAGATCCAAACATATATGGCCATTCAAATATATTTGATCATGAATTATTATTGTTGACAATTATCTATATGATCAATAAGTTGGGAGGCAAAACATTAAGCCCCTATCTTTCTCTATGTTCGATGGATGCTATTTGTTCTAAAAATATGCTTTGAGTGTCAGCAATCATGGAAGACTATATGATAGTTGAGTATGTGGAATTTGCTAAATCAAAGTTCATAGGTCCTTCCTGAAAATAAGATGAATTTCAATTGTTTGATGACTGAGAACATAGTTTGTTAGTTTTCAAGAAAGTTTATGGTCTGTACTTTAACTAGTGAATAGCTTGCTACTTGATCATGAGAAGTTTTATGAGATGAGTGACTGTTTATGATATATAATGATGCTAGAAAAAGTGATTGGAATTAGCATTGATCAAACTTGTGCACTTGCTAGCATTCACACTTCATAAATTATTTCTTTTATCATTTACCTACTCGAGGACGAGTAGGAATTGACCTTGGGAATGCTGATACGTCTCCAACGTATCTATAATTTATGAAGTATTCATCCCATGTTTACAACAATTTTATACGGTTTTGGTAGGATTTGATTAGAACTAACCCGGACTAACGTTGTTTTCAGCATAACTACCATGGTGTCGTTTTTTGTGAAGAAATAAAAGTTCTCAAAATGGCCTGAAAATTTACGGTGATTTTTTATGGACCAAAAGAAACCCCCGAGGCACCGGACTGGGCCAGGAAGTGACCTGATGTCTACTACACAACTTGTTCTTGTAGACTCATGTTGGGACTCCAAGCGCAGAGTTTTGTAGGACAGTAGCAAATTTCCCTCAAGGAGATGACCTAAGGTTTATCAATCCGTGGGAGGCGTAGGATGTAGATGGTCTCTCTCAAACAACCCTGCAACCAAATAATAAAAAGTCTCTTGTGTCCCCAACACACCAAATACAATGGTAAATTGTATAGATGCACTAGTTCGGCGAAGAGATGGTGATAATAGTGTAGTAATGATAGTAGATATTGATTTTTGTAATAGGAACAATAAAAAACAGCAAGGTAGCACTTGATAAAACGGAGCACAAACGATATTGCAATGCTTGAAAATGAGGCCTAGGGTCCGTACTTTCGCTAGTGCAATCTCTCAACAATGCTAATATAATTGGATCATATAACCTTCCCTCAACGTGCGATGAAGAATCACTCCAAAGTTCCTATCTAGCGGAGAACATAAGAAGAAATTGTTTGTAGGTTACGAAACCACCTCAAAGCTATTCTTTCCGATCAATCTATCCTAGAGTTCGTACTAAAATAACACCAAGCTATTCTTTCCGATCGATCTAACCAAGAGTTCGTACTAAAATAACACCATATGATACACATCAACCAACTCTAATGTCACCTAGATACTCTAATGTCACCGCGAGTATCCGTGAGTTGATTATGCGATATGCATCAAACAATTTCAGATTCATAATAATCAATCTAACACAAAGAACCTCAAAGAGTGGCCCAAGATTTCTACTGGAGAAACAAAGACGAGAACGTGCATCAACCCCTATGCATAGATTACCCCAATGTCACCTCAGGAATCCGCGAGTTGAGTGCCAAAACACATATCAAGTGAATCAATATGATACCCCATTGTTACCACGGGTATTCATAGCAAGACATACATCAAGTGCTCTCAAATCCATAAAAGTATTCAATCCAATAAAAGAAAATCTCAAAGGGAAAACTCAATTCATCACAACAAGATATAGAGGGGAAAACACCATATGATCCAACTATATTAACAAAGCCCGCGATACATCAAGATCGTGCCATCTCAAGAACATGAGAGAGAGAGATTGAACACATAGCTACTGGTACAAACCCTCAGCCCCGAGGGTGGACTACTCCCTCCTCATCATGGTGGCCGCCAGGATGATGAAGATGGCCACCGATGATGATTTTCCCCTCTGGCGGGGTGCCGGAACGGGGTCTAGATTGGTTTTTCGTGGCTACAGAGGCTTGCGGCGGCGGAACTTCTGATCTAGGGTTACCCTGAGGGTTTTTGGAATATTTATAGGGCGAAGAGGCGGTGCGGGAGGTCACCGAGGGGGGCACAACCCCCCTGGGCGCGCCCAGGTGGGTTGTGCCCACCTCGGGCCTCCCCTCTGGTACTTTTTTAGCCCATCCTGGGTCTTCTGATCCAAAAAAATTCTCCAAAAAATTTCGCTGCATTTGGACTCCGTTTGATACTGATTTCCTGCGAAGTAAAAAACAAGCAGAAAACAATAACTAGCACTGAGCACTATGTCAATAAGTTAGTCCCAAAAAATGATATAAAGTTGCTATAAAATGATTGTAAAACATCCAAGAATGATAATATAATAGCATGAATACTTCATAAATTATAGATACGTTGGAGACGTATCAGCATCCCCAAGCTTAATTCCTACTCGTCCTCGAGTAGGTAAATGATAAAAGAAATAATTTATGAAGTGTGAATGCTAGCAAAGAGCATAAGTTTGATCAATGATAATTTAAATCACTTTTCCTAGCATCATAACAGCAATTCTTTCTCATAAAACTTCTCATGTTAAAGTAGCAACCAATTCACATGTTAAGGTTCAAACAATGAATTCTCTTGAAACTCAACAACCTATATTCTTAGTCACCAAACAATTGCAATTCAACTTATTCAATAGACTCTAAGTAAGAGCTCCACATAGTCAATCGTCATATAGTCTTCTATGATTGCTAGTACTCAAAGCATATTCTTAGAACAAATGGCATCCATCGAACACAGAGAAAGATAGGGGCTTAATATTTCGCCTCCCAACTTATTTATCATAGAGATAATTGTCAACAGTAATAAATCATGATCAAATATATTTGACTGGTCATATGTGCCTAGATCTTTCCCCACCACATGATGCTTACCAACTAGGGAATAATTGAGGTTGAAATGAGAATGCATTCTATTGACTCTTGCATAAAAGTAAATATTGAAAAGTAAAAGATAGGCCCTTCGCAGAGGGAAGCAGAGGTTGTCATGCACTTTTTATTTGGATGCTCAAGCTCTTAATGCAAAGGAACGTCACGTTATATTGCCCCTTATGATAGAAACCTTTATTATGCAGTCCGTCGCTTTTATTACTTTGCCATCACAAGTTCATACAACGCTGAATTTTCCCTTACAATAAAAGATCAAACATATTTAGGAGCAATTTTTATTGCTTTATGCACCGATGACAACTTACTTGAAGGATCTTATTCAATCCATAGGTAGGTATGGTGGACACTCATGGCAAGAAACTGGGTTTATGGGTTTTTGGATGCACAAGTAGTATCTCTACTTAGTATGAATTTTTGGCTAGCAAAAGATCCTAGGCAAACACCACATGTTGGAGGATCCATGACAATATAACTTCTATGCAAATATACACAACCATAACTCATTACATTGTCTTCCTTGTCCAACTTCAACTAATTTGCTCAAGTTTTAAAATAATTAATGGGTATTCACAATCATAGAAGATGTCCAAGATAATATATTTGTATGTGAAAGTTCTCTTCCTTATACTAATCATTCATGAATTGCTTGTATGACCAATATTGTGATTGTCAAGCTTCAAAAGATTTCATTTTCTAAAACCAATGTGAAGCTACAACTAGGCATGATATGGACATATAATTTCAACTTCATGATATTCAATTCATTCAACAATTTACTCATAGGATATAAGTGAAGCACAAGAGTAAATGACAAACTACTCCAAAAAGATATAAGTGAAGATCAAGCGAGTAGTTAAGTAAAGGGGTAGCTAATTGAGGACTCTCTCTTATTTAAAAGCTTTCAGATCTAAGTATTTTATTAAAACATCAAGAAAAATAAAATAAAATTACATTCTAAGAAAAGTACACATCATGTGAAGAAGCAAAAACTTAGGCTCAACCGAGGCTAACCGATAATTGTAGAAGAAGAAAGGTGGGATGCCTACCGGGGCATCCCCAAGCTTAGATGATTGAGACTTCTTGAAATATTATCTTGGGATGCCTTGGGAATCCCCAAGATTGATCTTTTGCGTCTCCTTAATTCCTTTTATATCACGGTTTCCCTAAATCTTAAAAACTTCATCCACACAAAACTAAACAAGAACTCGTGAGATAAGTTAGTATAAATCAATGCTAAACCTTATCATTCTCTACTGTATCAAATCACTAGAATTATTATTCAACATTGCATACTAAATTCCTCTGCATATTTAATACTCCTATCCTCAAATAGAATCATTAAACAAGCAAACATATGCAAACAATGCAAACATAACAGCAATCGACCAAAGCAGGACAGTCTGTAATGGATGAAGCAGTATCCATACTTATTTAAATAAAAAAATCTGAAAATTTACCATACTGTATAAAATTTATCATATCTTATTGTGCAAAAAATTTCAACATTTTACCACATTCTTACTTTTCTCGGGAATTTTTGGAACAGCGACAAACTTTCTATTTTGAAACAGCAACATGTAGACTTGCAAAATAAGCATGGTAAAGGCCATCCTTGACATTTTTATTGAAATGAAAGATGCAAAACATTATTATAAATAGAAGAAAGAAAATAAAAATAAAATAAAATGATGATCCAAGTAAAACTCATATCATGTGACGAATGAAAATATAGCCCCAAGTAAGGTTACCGATAATGTTTCAAACGAAATTAGGGATGCCTTCCGGGGCATCCCCAAGCTTAGTTTCTTGAATTTTCATTGAATATTACCTTGGGGTGCCTTGGGCATCCCCAAACTTAGCTTCTTGTCACTCCTTATTCTCCTCATATCAATATCTCACCCAAAACTTGAAAACTTCAATCACACAAAACTTAACGGAACTTCGTGAGATGGGTTAGTATGATAAAGACAAATCATTCACTTTGGCACTGTCAAGATAAGATTCATAATTTTTATCACATAATTCCTACTTTACTCTACAATTTCCACAATTTATATTAAGCAATATAAGCCATAGAAACCATAAAACAAGCAAACTATGCATTGCAAACAGAATCTGTCAAAAACAGAACAGTACGTAAAGATCTGAATTAAGGTCATACTTCTGTAACTCCAAAATTTCGAAAATTTTAGGAAAACGTAGACAATTTGTATACCCATCAACTGTAAAACATTCAGAATGTTTCCACGTTCGAGTAAAAGATAGGAATTTCTGTACTGGACGCAAAAGTTTCTGTTTTTGCACAGAATCAAGTCAACTACCATCCACACTATCCCAAAGGCTTTACTTGGTACTTTATTGAAACAAAAGCTATAAAACATGATTACTACAGTAGCCTAATAATGTTAACACACAAAAACAGTAGGGGTAAATTTTGGGTTGTCTCCCAACAAGCGCTTTTCTTTAATGCCTTTTTAGCTAGGCATGATGATTTCAATGATGCTCGCATAAAAGCTAAGAATTGAAACATAACGGGAGCATCATGAAGCACATGAAAAGCACATTTAAGTCTAACCCACTTCCTATGCATAGGTATTTTGTGATCAAACAATTTATGGGAGCAAGAATCAACTAGCATAGGAAAGCAAAAGAAGCAAAACTTCAAGATTTTCAACACACAGAGAGGAAACTTGATATTATTGCAATATGTAAAAGCATATGTTCCTCTCTCATAATAATTTTTAGTAGCATCATGAATGAATTCAACAATATAGCTATCACATAAAGCATTATTTTCATGATCCATAAGCATAGAAATTTATTACTCTCCACATAAGCAAATTTATTCTCATGAATAGTGGTGGGAGCAAACTCAACAAAATAACTATCATGTGATTGGAAATTAAAATCATGATGACTAGTTTCATGGTTATAATTATTCAATATAGCATACATGTCATCACCATAATCATCATAGATAGCAACTTTGTTATCATAATCAATTGAAATCTCTTCCAAAATAGTGGATTCATCACTAAATAAAGTCATGACCTCTCCAAATCTACTTTTATCATTATAATAAGATTTACCACCCTCCAAAATAGTGGGATCATCATTACCTAGATTTGACAATCTTCCAAACCCACTTTCATCAATATAATCATCATAAATAGGAGGCATGCTATCATCATAATAATTTTTCTCATCAAAACTTGGAGGACTAAAAATACCATCTTCATCAAATATAGCATCCCCAAGCTTATGGCTTTGCATATCATTAGCATCATGGATATTCAAAGAATTCATACTAGCAACATTGCCATCATGCTCATCATTTAAATATTTTATGACAAACATTTTATTGAATTCTTCTTCTATCAATTGAGCACAATTTTCCTTTCCATCATTTTCACGAAAGACATTATAAAGATGAATAATAAGATGCAACCTCAATTCCATTTTTTTGTAGTTTTCTTTTATGAACCAAACTAGTGATAAAACATGAAACTAAAAGATACGATTGCAAGATCTAAAGATATACCTTCAAGCACTCACCTCCCCGGCAACGGCGCCAGAAAAGAGCTTGATGTTTACTACACAACTTGTTCTTGTAGACTCGTGTTGGGCCTCCAAGCGCAGAGTTTTGTAGGACAGTAGCAAATTTCCCTCAAGTAAATGACCTAAGACTTATCAATCCGTGGGAGGCCTAGGATGAAGATGGTCTCTCTCAAACAACCCTACAACCAAATAATAAAAAGTCTCTTGTGTCCCCAACCCACCAAATACAATGGTAAATTGTATAGATGCACTAGTTCGGCGAAGAGATGGTGATAAAAGGGTAGTAATGATAGTAGATATTGATTTTTTGTAATAGGAACAATAAAAAACAGGAAGGTAGCACTTGATAAAACGGAGCACAAACGGTATTGCAATGCTTGAAAATGAGGCCTAGGGTCCATACTTTCGCTAGTGCAATCTCTCAACAATGCTAATATAATTGGATCATATAACCTTCCCTCAACGTGCGATGAAGAATCACTCCAAAGTTCCTATCTAGCGGAGAACATAAGAAGAAATTGTTTGTAGGGTACGAAACCACCTCAAAGCTATTCTTTCCGCTCAATCTATCCTAGAGTTCGTACTAAAATAACACCAAGCTATTCTTTTCGATCGATCTAACCAAGAGATCGTACTAAAATAACACCATATGATACACATCAACCAACTCTAATGTCACCTAGATACTCCAATGTCACCGCGAGTATCCGTGAGTTGATTATGCGATATGCATCAAACAATTTCATATTCATAATACTCGATCCAACACAAAGAACCTCAAAGAGTGCCCCAAGATTTCTACAGGAGAAACAAAGACGAGAACGTGCATCAACCCCTATGCATAGATTACCCCAATGTCACCTCAGGAATCCGTGAGTTGAGTGCCAAAACACATATCAAGTGAATCAATATGATACCCCATTGTCACCACGGTTATTCATAGCAAGACATACATCAAGTGCTCTCAAATCCATAAAAGTATTCAATCCGAGAAAAAGAAATCTCAAAGGGAAACTCAGTTCATCACAACAAGATATAAAGGGGAAAACACCATATGATCCAACTATATTAACAAAGCCCGCGATACATCAAGATCGTGCCATCTCAAGAACACGAGAGAGAGAGAGAGAGATTAAATACATAGCTACTGGTACAAACCCTTAGCCCTGAGGGTGGACTACTCCCTCATCATCATGGTGGTCGCCGGGATGATGAAGATGGCCACCGGTGATGATTTCCCCCTCCGACGGGGTGCCGGAACGGGGTCTAGATTGGCTTTTCATGCCTACAGAGGCTTGAGGCGGCTGAACTTCTGATCTAGGGTTACCCCGATGGTTTTTGGAATATTTGGCAATTTATATGGCGAAGAGGCGGTTCGGGAGGTCACCGAGGGGGGCACAGCCCCCCTGGGTGCGCCTGGGCTCCTGGACGCGCCCAGGTGGGTTGTGCCCAACTTGGGCCTCCCCTCTGGTACTTTTTTAGCCCATCCTGGGTCTTCTAGTCCAAAAATTTTCGCTGCGTTTGGACTCCGTTTGATATTGATTTCCTGCGAAGTAAAAAACAAGCAAAAAACAGCAACTGGGCACTGGGCACTATGTCAATAGGTTAGTCCCAAAAAATGATATAAAGTTGCTATAAAATGATTGTAAAACATCCAAGAATGATAATATAACAGCATGAATACTTCATAAATTGTAGATACGTTGGAGACGTATCATGACCGAGGAGGCCACAAGCCTAGGGGCGCGCCCCCGGCTTGTGGGCCCCTCGGGCACCCCCTTGACGTGAGATTGACGCCAAAAATTCCTATAAATACCAAAAACCCTAAAAAGAACCCTAGATGAGAAGTTCCACCGCCGCAAGCCTCTGTAGCCACGAAAAACCAATCGGGACCCTGTTTCGACACCCTGACGGAGGGGGAAATCATCACCAGAGGCCATCTTCATCATCCCGGTGGCCACCATGATGAGGAGGGAGTAGTTCATCCTCGGGGCTGAGGGTATGTACCAGTAGCTATGTTTGATCTCTCTCTCTCTCGTGTTCTTGATTTGGCACGATCTTGATGTACCACGAGCTTTGACAATATATTTGGATCTTATGGTGTTCTTCCCCCTCTACCTTCTTGTGATGAATTGAGTCTTTCTCTTTGAGGTTTCGTTATGTTGGATTGAGTATTGGATTTGAGAACACTTTATGTATGTCTTGCGATGGGATATCTGTGGTTACAATGGGATGTTCTATTGATTCACTTGATGTATGTTTTGGCACTAAACTCGCGGATTCCTGAGGTGACATTGGGGTAATCTCTCCATAGGGTTGATGCATGTTTTCGTCCTACATTCTCCGATAGAAACTTTGGAGTGATTCTTTGATGCACGTTGAGGGATTGTTATATGATCCAATTATGTTATCATTGTTTAGAGAATTTGCACTAGTGAAAGTATGAACCCTAGGCCTTGTTTTCAAGCATTGCAACACCGTTTTTCCTCACTTTTGTTACTAGCTACCTTGCTATTTTTATATTTTCAGATTACAAAAACCTATATCTACTATCCATATTACACTTGTATCACCATCTCTTCGCCGAACTAGTGCACCTATACAATTTACCATTGTATTGGGTGTGTTGGGGACACAAGAGACTCTTTGTTATTTGGTTGCAGGGTTGTTTGAGAGAGACCATCTTAATCCTACACCTCCCACAGATTGATAAACCTTAGGTCATCCACTTGAGGGAAAATTGCTACTGTCCTACAAAACTCTGCGCTTGGAGGCCCAACACGAGTCTACAAGAAGAAGGTTGCATAGTAGACATTAGGTTCGACACTCTTATTTATCGAAAAAGGATACAAATGATCCCCTATACTTGTGGGTTATCAGCTGCCATGAGGAATGGCGTGTCGGCTTGCCAGGTGCGTATTGTACTTCTGTTTTCTGATGTGCTAAAGCCGCAGAGTGACACAAGCAGACTCAACGGGCTCAGACCTCAGCGAGAGCACGAGCGGCTCAGCCACGGTGGACCAATTACATGTTAGATTCAGAGGAGAACACTACTGCAGATGTGAAAAAAATAAACACCAAATAGATCTCTAGTCCCGTCTATAAGACTACATCATGTGTTGCATGATGATTCTATTTTACTGATCATAGGGCATTGCTGGCTCGAAAAGTTAGGTCTGGGGGATGAATACAAATCCCTTGAAAGTTAGCTTGGAAAACCTCCTCGAGTTCTTCCCAACTGTTAATTGAATTTGCAAGCAAGTTATTAAGCCAATGCTGCGCCAGTCCTCTAGGCCTTAAAGGCAGATATTTGACGGCATGAAGGTCATCGCCTTGGGCCATATTAACATGCATGAGGAAATCCTTAATCCACACTGCCGGATCCGTGGTCCCATCGTATGGTTCGATATTAATGGGTTTAAATCCAGCGGAGAATGGATAATGCATCACCTTGTTGGTAAAACACGTTGGGTGTGCTGCTCCTCGGATCCGAGATGCAGGGTGTCAGATATTTGATGCTGTCACTTTCTGATTACGCGTATAATCACGTGCTTGGCCATCCATGCCAGTTGGCCCGCCTTTCCAGCGGGTGGTTGTTCCTGGAATCTGTAGGTAGGACCTACAGGAGATCATGGTATCGGGTCTGACCTGTCATGTGGATCGTAACTATTTTGAAGTGGGATTGGTTCTTTGTCGTGATGGCATCGTTCCTTTGGAGGGTTATAGTCTTGACCGGTTGGCCTTGCTTGGCTTCGAGGAGGGCTATCCAGATCTATGGCCCAACCCAGCGTTGACCGTGGTGAGCTGGTGACCTCCTCGTTGATTTTTGGGAAGTAGTTCCTCCAGGGATGTCGCTGTTGGTTGCCGATGGTTCTTTGTTCGAATTCTTGCTCGGCGATAAGGACCTCAACCCATTTGTCATTTAGTCTGTTATGTTCGGCTCGAAGCTGATCACACTTCTGTTTCATTCTTGTGGTGGTATTAGTTAACTGCCAGCTGAAAGCCTCCAACCGAGGGTCAGTAAACGGCTACTCAGGGATATCGAAGTCATCGGCTTTGAGGCCTAAATTATCCTTGGTCTCCAGATAATAATCATGTTTGTCGGGGTCATCCTCGTCCCTTGTATTGTCTAACATGTAGACGTCTTGGGTGGAGGGAGCCGCTGGGCTTTCGATCTCCTTGGCGGTGATCGGGAGGAGATCCTGTGATGGGTCGCAGGTAACTTTTTCCGAATTGGTGTGTTCTTTAGAGACATGGTCTGGTAAGATTCTCCACCTGGTGGAGATGGCCAGCGGAGTCGGCGTGCAATACGATGCCGCTAAAAGCGAAAAGTTAGCTGGGACGAAGATATCCCCGCAACGATGTTGTCATCGATCCAAAGTCCTGCCATCGAGCTCCCGTGATCACCTGGCGGGACCTGTATGGGCCACTAATGTCGGTGCTAAAACCGGCAGATCTCAGGTAGGGGTTCCCAAGCTTGATGATCAGAGCTAGATGGTAACATGGAGAGTAGGAACACGATGTTTTACCCAGGTTCGGGCCCTCTTGATGAGGTAAAACCGTACGTCCTCCTCCTTAAATATTGACTGTGATGGGGTACAAAGCACAGATTGATCTATCTTGAGACCTTATGAGTTTGTCTAAGTTCTAAACCTTGCGAATGTGAATGTCTGTGCCTCTATGGACTAAACCCCATGGCTCATATAGACGTCGGGGGTACCTAGGGTTTACACATGGTTGGTTGCAATATAGGGATAAATACGCCAACTATTCAAAATACGCTTTAAGTGTACGCTAAGCCACCAGGAGATCTTCGTATTGATTATGCGTCGTCGTCACTGGCGCGAGCGCGCCTGATCACCATGCTGCCTGTCACGCAGCTGCAGAGGCGCCGGTTCACTATGCCCCCCACCACTCCGTTGTGGTTCCCAGCACCATGTCACGCTATGGCCCGTAGTGCCGGCCACAGGCGAGCAAGAGGACCCTAAGGCCCCACTGCCGGCGACGATAGATGGCTTCGCCCGGCCGCGCCCTCGGGTAGAGGCGAGGGATGGGGAGGAAGGGGGGAGGGCCGACTATGATCTAGGGTTTCCTCCGGTCGCCTCCTGGCTCTTTTTGAAAATAAAGTTTTAGAAATATCCTTTCCTAGGGCTTTCTAATTTCTAGGGTCACATCCTACAGTCAACATGTGCTCTGATACCATCTCTGTAGCGACCTGGCCCAATATGGTCAAGTCTATGTGCTTTCTGTGCCACCCTAGATCAGTATGCTGGCACACACAGTACTTCGATGAAATACCATAACATCACCTATAAAATAAATACCGTAGATACAGAGTATACCTTATATATCACAACGGAAACATAGCATAAGGGTGTGGAGTCCCATCAACACCAACGGCAGGTTGAGTGTAGACTGTAACCCTATATCGTGACTCTTACCTGTCGGTAGAAATATCTGCAACATGATAAGTTGCAGCCATGTAGGTTAGTACATTGAATGTACCGACAAGAACACAATAGAAAGCAGATCAAAAGTCTATACCATATGCAATATGTTTGTGTGGCTCTACGTCTAAGTTTTTGCATAAAAGCTGGTTTTCCCTACTACAAAAGATTGTCAAGAAACATTTACTATAGAGTTATCTAATATGACATGGTTCCGCCAACCGATGTATCATAGACCATAATTATAAGTTGCCCACAATTAATTATCAGTCTGGTGTTGAGAGTTCCAAGATAGCTCCAATTCCAGAGGCTCAAATTGTCCGTAACCAGGGACACGGCTAATTGATTAGGTTTTAATCTGCAGAGTTTTGTGCACTTTACCCACAAGATTTGATCCCTCCTTTTACGTTCTCGCACTACATGGTGTTTGAGAACAGGATGAACAAAACATGATCTTTCAAAGAGTTTCCCTGACCAGTGACAGTGCCCATCCAATCCTACCATTCCTCTACATCTGCTAGCACTGTCCAGCCAAAGTCACAACTAAGATCAACCAAGCTAGAGCCCGTAAAGACTTGTGGCTGCACATGTAAGCTTCCGGGCATGAAGTATTCATCCGTCTCTTTAAGTCTGGGTGGAGCTTTTCGCATGAGTGCTAGCCTACTTTAGCTCACAATGCATCCACTGGGTACTCCAGGGTGCCTCACAACCAATTTCCACCCAGTAGTCTGTATTGAAATCTTGTCTCGAGTCTTGAAGTCTTGAGGTCTTGAAGATGCCATCATGAAGTAGTTATCATTTGATGTAGAGTCCTCCTTCTCATACCACTCACGAATACTCATACCAAACCCCGTCTACTATAGCGTAGCATTAACGTTTCCTGGGGCTTAGTAACAGGGGTGTGAGTTCCTACCTCATGCTTCTACCCACTACAAGATTCAGTATAACTACTGGAGAAATTGTTGAAAATGGGGACACTAAATGCAATAAAACATAGGTATGAACATCTGGTTAAATTGAACTTGCCTGGTATAGTTGATAAAGATTATATGCCTCTCAGAAAACTTGATAGAACTATACGTCACTCTCCGATGAAATCTATTAAGTCAAACATTGCATTCATATAAGAACATACTAGCAAGCATTGTAGCAATCAAAATAACAATCAACAAATAAAAGCAATAAATAAAAAAATAATGAAGTCAAAGAAAACCAAATAAAACTTCAAAAGAAAACTATAAAGAAAAAATACTAAAGAAAACTCTATGACTTAACTACACAACAACAAAATAGTTTTTATCATAAATTAAACTTAACAGCGAAGAAAATACTAAATTAATAACTTAACAGAAAAGAACTACAACAACAATTAAGAAAAAGAAAATAATTTAACTAGAGTTTTTACTAGCAAAAGAAAACACTTAAAAAGCTATTATAAAACCTAAGTTATTAACTAGACAAATTTTAACACTAATTTAAAAATATATTATTTATTAATAAAACATTGTTTTTATTAACTAACAGAAGGTTTAATCTAAATAAACTAAGTGACAAAAATATCTACTTTAAATTAAAATAAAAAAAATTCGAGGGTTTCTCTGAATTTGGAAGTTACCACTTAGCAGGTTTTCATACCAGATTCAAAGGTTGAAGAGGAAGGAAATAGGCAGAGGTTGGTTGCATCGTCCCCTGGATTGATGCATGGAAGAAGTGAAGGGAGGATGAGCGATTCTATTTGATTATAGACGCTGCCTTGAAGCCTCATTGGGGCAATGGACTCTTGAATAGGCACGCACATGGGACAACAACAGAGGACTCTTTTATGCTCCTCATCCAACGGTTCTAATTATCTTATATAGAGATTGGATGTGGACAATTAAGAGACCATTGAGAGAGAGAAATTCTTACATGGGTGGATCTCTACCGTAATAACTCGGTTCCACCAGATTAATGGCTCGTAAAATCTAATTAACATGGAAATTTCTTGGGAGTCTAGAATTAGTATATATATATATATATAGGTTCGTAAAATCTGATTAACGTGTGAATTTCTTGGGACTCTAGAATTAGTATAGACTAGTGGAATGCCCGTGCGTTGCTACGGGCAATAAATTTTGACATATAGACACTGATAAAAACTTAATTGTAATTCACAACACATATGTCATGTGTGGAGTATGACTGTGTTGCCACGAATATTATTTGTACACTTAATAATAAAATAAAATTGATGTAACTCATTTTAACTTCCAAGTGAATATAACAGGATTCAGTCCAAAAATGTAAAAAAGGATCTGAAAACCAACATACATATAAATTTATGATAATTGAGTTACATTCCACAATTTTGAGTTTCGATCGGAATTTCTTGGCGAATCGTAGGAAGTGCTCGTGCCATATTTTCTGAAAAATGTACTATGTTCTCAACTCAATAATTACTTGGTTGGCATGCCTATACTAAACAAGACATCAAGAGATCTGATCGATCTAGAGAAACATAAGTCCAGAGCAACAATTGTACAATCTTTTATGTCCTGGAGTATGAAAAAAACCTAGCCTGCTAGCATTGGTACCCCACAATATTTGAGAAAAGGAAAATAGAATTAGAACGGATCAACATAATACATACATGAGTATTGTTGCATTTCTTTCGCCAATACTTTCAGCACTTTGGTACGATCTAGTGGCTGTGACTCTACCCGGGGTTATACTTAAAAAGATTTACATTGAAATTATACTTAAAGAGATTTAGCAAGCATGCAGATGATTTTTTTGACAGACAAAAAATGAGAACGTGTCCCTAGCTGTATGGGCCGCACCTGCTTACGGGGCCTCATCTGCCCATTTTCTCACGGACCACCCCTAAAAGATCCCATCACCGAGCCAGCTACTCCGTCACTCGATTCTCAAATACAAACAAAAAAAGCTACCCCGTCACACCATTCCCCTCACTCGACTCTCCCCATTCTCGCGGCACAGCACAACAACCATCACCCGCTCCTCCCACGGCCTCGCCCAGCAGCCTCCTCCTGCTTCTCGCAAGAGCAAGAGCGAATCCCCACGGAGGCTGCTTCAATCTCTCGTGATGCCTCCCTTCACATGCTCTTCCTTCCTTCCCTCCTCACTGCTCGCCTTCACCGTTGCCGGTGGACCTCACCGTGCGCGCTCTCAGCTGAGTAATGTCTACTACGCAACCTTCTTCTCGTAGACTCGTGTTGGGCCTCCAAGCGCAGAGTTTTGTAGTACAGTAGCAATTTTCCCTCAAGTGAATGACCTAAGATTTATCAATCCATGGGAGGCGTAGGATGAAGATGGTCTCTCTCAAACAACCCTGCAACCAAATAACAAAGAGTCTCTTGTGTCCCCAACACACCCAATACAATGGTAAATTGTATAGGTGCACTAGTTCGGCGAAGAGATGGTGATACAAGTGTAATATGGATGGTAGATATAGATTTTTGTAATCTGACAATATAAAAACAGCAAGGTAGCAAGTAACAAAAGTGAGCAAAAACGGTATTGCAATGCTTGGAAACAAGGCCTAGCTTTCATACTTTAACTAGTGCAAATTCTCTCAACAATGATAACATAATTAGATCAAATGGCTATCCCTCAACGTGCGACAAAAGTCACTCCAAAATTCCTATCGCGGAGAACATAAGATGAAATTGCTTGTAGGATACGAAACCACATCAAAGTTATTCTTTCCGATCAATCCATTGAGCTATTCCTATAGGTGTCACAAACAGCCCTAGAGTTCGTAGTAAAATAACACCATATGACACACATCAATCAACCCTAATGTCATCTAGATACTCCAATGTCACCACAAGTATCCATGGGTCAATTATACGATATGCATCAAACAACTTCAGATTCATAATATTCAATCCAACACAAAGAATCTCAAAGAGTGCCCCAAGATTCCTACCGGAGAAACAAGGACTAAAACATGCCTCAACCCCTATGCATAGATTACCCCAATGTCACCTCGGAAATCCGCGAGTTGAGTGCCAAAACATACATCAAGTGAACCAATAGAACACCCCATTGTCACCATGGGTATCCCACGCAAGACATATATCAAGTGTTCTCAAATCCATAATAGTATTCATTCCGATAATAGTGAAACCTCAAAGGTAAAACTCAATTCATCACAAGAAGATAGAGGGGAGAAACACCATATGATCCAACTATAGTAACAAAGCTCGCGGTACATCAAGATCGTGCCAAATCAAGAACACGAGAGATATATCAAACACATAGCTACTGGTACATACCCTCAGCCCCGAGGGTGAACTACTCACTCCTCGTCATGGAGACCGCCGGGATGATGAAGATGGCCACTGGTGATGGTTTCCCCCTCTGGCAGGGTGCCGGAACGGGCTCCCGATTAGTTTTTCGTGGCTAGAGAGGCTTGCGGCGGCGGAACTCCCGATCTAGGTTTATTTCTGGAGTTTTCTCTATTTATAGGAGTTTTTGGCGTCGGGGACAAGTCAAGGGGGTCCACGAGGCGGCGGCAAGGCAGGGCGCCCCCCACCCTTGTGGTTGCCTCGGGACTCCTCTCTGGTATCTTTTCGCTCCAGTATTTTTTATATTTTCCAAAAATATTCTCCGTAAATTTTCAGCTCATTCCGAGAGCTTTTATTTCTGCATAAAAAACGACACCACGGTAGTTCTGCTGAAAACAGCGTCAGTTCTAATAAAATCATACCAAAACCATATAAAATTATTGTAAACATGGCATGAATACTTCCTAAATTATAGATACGTTGGAGACGTATCACTGTGCTGGAGCGAATGCTTTAGCACTTCCTCCGCGGCTATGTTGAGGAGATCAAATTGATGGATCGACGGGGCAGGAAGTGGTGGACTGCACTCGGCGGCGGGGGTGGATTTGCCGGCGACAGGGACGCTGCTGTAGGTCCGACGCCAACATGTCGCGTCACGGCTCTACGTTCCCGACGGATGCCCACGGCATACAGGTCGCGCGTGACCCGTCGAGCTCCTAGACAGCCTCAACGGCGGAACGGCCCCTCCTCCGGGGACGCCCGGTCCTCCTCACACTCTGCTTTTGTGGTCCATTTCAATTCTCATCTCCGTGCGCATGTGTGGTTTGGGGCAGTGACTGGACTAATTTGGACAGGAGAAAGTGCGCCAGTCAATTTTGATGCGGTGAGCTGGATAGGGTGGCCTGCATCTGCAAGACGAGCGTGAGGCCATGCTCAGGAGCGAGTGGAGGTTTGCACCACGACGCCGGTAGGTACGGCCACAAGGAGTGAATTGAGTGGTGAATGGTATCTCTCAGTTTTATACCCATTGCAAACTTCAGTTTTGAGCAGCACTTGTTACCTGATTATCGTTGAATCAGTTGCAGGATTGAATATCAATGTGATCCCACTGTTTAGTAGTAAACCAAATCACTTAATATCCATTGTTCACTCTTAGTGATTCTCACATCAAAACACCGACTTTGCAGCTATAGAAACTGTAGTAGAATATTAAGGTGTCGGAGAATTTCTTCAGAACTACGGGCCTCTGATTTAGGTATAGGACAATAGTTTGCGTGTCCTCTCTCCATGTTATGTTTATCATGTCCTTTGAAACTGCGTGAATCTCTACTATTAAAAGGATAGTTAAGGTTTTGCAATTACTCGCAACAAATATAAGGCATGGCTCAAAAACTTTCACACGGATTATTTTGATTGGGAACGAATGAATGATCAATACTTACTTAGACATGTTCCTATTGTTAGTTAATTACAAGCACCATGCTACCTAACTATTATTTGTAGATGCTTTTAACTGTTACTTGTGATTTTTCTTCTTGCAGTTGTTCCTATTTTCCCATATCATCTGCTTTGTAGAGATAATCTCTCTTTGATTTTGCAATTTGCTTGCTCGTTAGTTCTGCTATTTGCTTCAGCTGAGAACCAAAAATATATCTTTACCATTATATATCTTCACCAAGGAGGTCGGGGAGGCGATGCAGCAGGGGTGAAGACGATGATTGTGCCGGGTGCAGCCAGGTGCAGACGGGCACGGTCCTTGATAGTCAATTGCTTTCATCCCATCCGACTATCATGCAGTCTGACTTCAGATGACTAATTGCTTTTCAGGGTGAATTGAATCTAGATCTTTGAGCAAAGGATTGTGATTTTGTAGCTGTAGTGGTGCTATTCTCTATCAATTGGTATGTCATTACTTCCTACCTACTTGAATTTCCTATTGCCAATTCATGGGATATTTTTTTGGCATTTCCCTAAATGATTATACACAACTTCTGATCACACATGCCACCCAGTTTTTGTTCTCTACAAGAACTGAGAAGTACATATGCACTTACACGACATAGGTTCATATGGATGTCTTTGAATGACATATAGCGAGAATGATAGGACATGAAAGTCTGTGACACAAACAAAAATATACGACATTTACATACTGTTCTTTTATAGTACTCCCTCCGTTGCTATATATAAGCCTTTGTAGAGGTTCCAACACGGACTACATACGGAGCAAAATGAGTGAATTCACACTCTAAAATATGTCTATATACATCTGTATGTAGTCCGTATTAAAATCTCTAAAAGGGCTTATATTTAGAAACGGGGGGAGTATATGGCATGTATAGAATGTTCACATGTATATTAGTAGTTGTACCACAATGATAGCTCATGTACCATCGGCGGTTAGTTTAATTCATTAAATGGATTCCATCAGAAGCAGTAGTAACAACTTCAAGGAGAACCAGTTTATCAAGTATGCAATCAAACAAAACTGGGACACATGTACCTTTTGCGATTTTTAGCCGCCCCGTCAATGCATCATGTTCATAATCACGTTTGTTGTAAGGCTGGGAGTGATGTACTCCTTGAATCACCAATGTTTTTCCTAAATTCTAGTTCAAGAAGTAGCTAAAACAACAATTTATACACAAAGGAAAAACATGCAAGTAAACCTCTGTCCGGTGCAGTACTCTCATTTTTCTTCATGCTGATACCTGCTGCAGCACATGGAAACTTGTGATGGTCGGGAAAATAATGCATTTTGATAGCTTGTGATAATAATCGGTAAAATAGCATGTTTTTCTTACTCGATAAACACGATGCATGTGGAGTGCACACAATCAGTGAACAGCCTCGGTCGAGCAACCTAAACAAAAAGTAAAAGCACCAAAGTTTTTAGGAAATGAATTCAGCTCATTCATACGAAAACATGTGCAGAAGATAAAAGCATTTGAACACACCTGGCCATAAATTCCCTCTCCATTTATTTACTCAATCTAGCTTCTAGACCATGTTCTCTTCTGTTTCTCCATTGTGTTGACCACATGATATAAGAAACAAAATATTTATTGAACTAAAAATCTTACAAAGAAATCGTCAAATACATAGTTAATTCACACAGCGTGTCTCTTTAGAAGTTTAGATACAGGCTTTCCATTATCTAAAAAAGATGCTTATCTCAGTCAAACCAATAACTTGGTGATGTGAAACAATGCATGAAACAAGCATGATTTTAGAGAAAAGAAACACATTTTTATGGCATGCTAGCAACTCCTCCCCTCAACACAACATGTGCATACTATAGTATCCAGTATGTAGTAGTGCTGATTGTATTTGTTCCTGGAAGGGAAATAAATCCAATTTGAGAAAGCATACATGCTTTCGAGATCAACACACAGTCTGTGCCATACTAACTGACCCTAGAAATCCCATAGTGCAAAATAAATCATCAAAATGCACAGCCATTGACTTAAAGAACAACTCCCTCCTTCCCAAAATATAAGGCGCGATTGACTTGGCACGGTCTTTGATGCACAACTTTGACCACTAATATATATCAAAGTACATAGATTGAACATGTATAAATGACATCATCGTATTTGTCTTGCAAAACAATTTTATTTTATATGTCTATATACTAATTTTATAGACATATAATACGTGAAAATTATAATCAAAGTTGTGCAACAAAGACCAGAAAAGTCAATCGGTGCCTTATATTTTGGGGAGGAGGGAGTAAGATCCAACCTAATGGTAACTAACAACCAGCAGAACATAAGGCGAATAAGAAGGGAGGTCAAGCGCAGGTTTACCTTTAGTGATGAAGGATCCCAGGCATGCCACATATGAGGTTAGTTTTCTATCACATTAGTTTATGGAGGGAGAAACTTTGTGTTGTTGTTAATTATTTCACAAGCCATCCTCGCATATTAAATCAGGATAAGTTTTGCCGTTTTGAACATCTTTATTGAGTACTGTGGAGTCTAGTAAGTAGGTTCTTCAAATCAAATAATTTGCAAGAGCAATGGAGCCTTTTTACCTTTTATAGGCAAAGCAACATAAGGTGCTTTGATTTGGAGAGCACTGCCTATTTATCGAAAGTATGACACTACTTTCAAGGGAAGATTTGTCGATAGAGTGGTTCACCCCTTCATAGGACTCCCCAAAAGATTTGTAGAAAGTCATCAACCTCACAGGGTACTCTGCTGGATTTTGCCATGGTTATTAGTTTGTTAGACTACACTCAGAAGTGACAACCCAAAATAAATTGCGTGTGCCTTCAATCTTCATGTAGAATTGATGGCTTCTCCTTGGTGAGGGCCCTCCACACCAAAAGCTTCAAGATATATAAAGTTGCATCACAAAATCTTGTTTATCGCTTTGTTCTTTCAGAACCTATGGCATGTACACATTGTTCACAAGCAAACGGACAAATAAAAATATATTAGATATGCTGCACAGTGATGGCTTAAGTAACATACAAAACAAATGGGTTAGTTTAATTCATGAAACTAAATGCCCGTGCTTTGCTATGGGATAGCAGGTGCTCTGTTTCATGAATACATTGAATGTGTTACACCATTACTTTCCAATTGCATTGCCATATACTGCCATATACTTTCCAAAAATTTATATGCAACTATTCAGCCACATTCATGGGTTTCTTGGTAGCCTTTCCATCAAAAAAACTCACCATTCGATAAAAAAAAATCATTGTCATTTGGTTATGTGATTTTTCTGAATCCCAATACCCCACTAAGATGCAACCTGCACCAGAGCTTTATGCACTGAAGCTTGGAGAAAGCACACACGCATATACACCAACAGCGGCAAACAAACACACGCTGACGCAAAGAAGCGGCAGTGGCACAACACACACATGCGCGCGCGCAGAGCTATGGTAGCAAGCACATCAGACACACAAACACATCAGCAAGGAGGCAGACGTACTTATAATTGTTTCCATTGTTCGGCAGGAGCTTAGAGAAATAGGGCAGACGTAATGAGTTGCGGGAGGATACGTTGCTTTGCTGCCGCTCACCAGCGCCACCATCTCTGTTTCGGGATCCAGCCGCCTACCACCTTGCCCATGGTGACAATCCGGCCACCAGCGGCCTCGCTACACTCGGATCCCCGGCGATGACCTTCTCGGCTGCGGATAAAAGGAGCAGGGAGGGGTCGGCGTCAAGAGGGTATAGGAGAGTAGAAGTCATCGAGTGGCTCCCTGGGATCTCCAACGTGTGCCCGGGCCGCATCGTCCCTCGCCCACCATGCCGCCACGAGCTGGCCGCCATGAGGGTGAGGAAGAGATCGGGAGAGATGGTCTGGATGAGACCGAAGGAACGTTTGTAGAATATTTTGTGATTTAGGAATGTGTGGCCTAGGCAAGAAAAGTTAAGATTTTTTTTTTTTTTGAGGATCAGAAAAGTTAAGATTTGATAAGAAAGATTAGTACGGGGATGGATGGCTGGGTGGGGCTCTAAGGATCATCGATTTTGGTATGTTAGAAAAAAACGAGAGTAAAATAGGTGGGCTTTTCTTTCTTTGGAAACAATCGGGTGGGAGGTGGGCTAGCGATCAAGAAAATCGATGGAGGGGAGGTCCTTCGATCGGTGGCGGTGAAACGAGATGAAACGAACAACGTACCAAGACTGACCATCACGACCGCAGACTCCTCCTTTAGGAGTATAGATATAGATATAGATATAGATATAGATAGATAGATAGATAGATAGATAGATACATAGAAAGATAGTTAGATTTTTTTCCGATAAAGGGTGTTCTTTATTAACTCATAATGTTGCATCAAGTGGATACAAATATAATTGAGTATACACCCGGACTCTGCACAATTAGGATGCACACAATCAAAAAGGAAAAAAAAAGGAAAAAAGACCCATAGGGGTCAAGGCGAGGCGAACGACCGGCTGCAGCAAAATCTCAATTACTACTTACATTGACAATACGCGGACGACGAGAAGGTTCCCCCCAACAGAGACACCTTCAACAAGGAAACGATGCATGAACATCGACATCGCCGGATCCAACCATATAGGCCAGATCGTGGATTTTCACCGAGAAGAGAAGGACCGAGAAAGCTCCAGACAGTGCCTTCAATAAGGGAGCATAAACCGCCACTGCCAGGTACACCCAGAGAAGGTCAGACCTAGGGTTTTCACCAGGAAACTCGAGACCCGGTATTCAGAGACACCACCATATACGAAGTCCTCTATATTACCGCCACCAACTTGCCCGTGGAGAAGTCATGCAGTAATCTCCCGAACAACATGAGAATCACGGATCAACGTGAACACCACATATCATTTGCTGAGACGGCAGATCTGACAAAGACAACGGCCGTGCATGCTAGCACTTGCGCCAATGTGGGGCACAGCCTGGCCATCACCGGAGCACGACGGATATCCAGTGAAGACGAACCATCATGAGGGCGGGAGCCATGAGGTAGGCTTGCACGCGAAGCCGGACGGACAAGTCACATGCAGCACCACCGAGCATGCAACGCAATGCGTGGACCAAAACGCGAAGAGGTAACTGCAATAGTGCATCATATCATGCTCAGTTTCTCTTCTTTCTCTTGATCGATCGCAATCTCGGTCATCATGAACACACAATTAAGAGTGGCTAAAGAAAAGAAAAGATCTTGTTTGATTACTGCTGCCATTGGTGAAAGATCTCCTTCCTTCGCTCTCGCCACGTGCTCTATATCTCGTCCGAATCCGTCCAGTAGATACTAACTGCCGCGTTCGTCTCCTTCCTATCCTGCCGATCAAGAATTGTAACGTATATGCGCAGCCCAGGCGTAGGCGGCCCGGCTCGCTATAAAGTTCACCTGCAGGCTTGCACATATCTTCTTCTTGCAGTTCCATCGGCATGCGTGCGTGTGCGTCGTGGTGATTTGGTGTACTCTACTACGTGGTGAGGTGTATAGCGCGAGACATAGAGAGAGAGCGATATGGGGAGCGGCGGGTTGTTGTTGCCGACCGTAGTGATGCTGGCGCTCAACGTGATGTCCGCGGTGATGGTGGCGCTGGTCAAGGTGGCCATGGCCGGCGGCCTCGACCCGCTCGTGCTCGTCACGCTGCAGCAGCTCGCCGCGGCCATCTTCCTCGGCCCCATCGCGCACTTCAGAGAGGGGTAAGAGTGAGTCCACAAGTCCACACGACATCCATTTCGATTGCATGAAGCTATATACTCCTATGTTATATGTAGCCTATTTCTCATCTTCGATCGGTTGATCGGTCTCATCCATCAGCAAGTCGAGGCCCAAGATGACGCTCGAGATCTTTGCCTACCTCTTCCTCAGCGCCGCGCTCGGGTACTTTTTCTTTCCTTGATCAAATCTTGTATGTTCGATCTTCGAACTAACAACGGCTGGATCATTTCTTGTACTACGTACTACACGATCTTGCATGGTGGCAGGGCGGCGATGAGGCAGTACATGGTCTTCGTGGGGCTGCGCTACACCACGGCGACCTTCGTCAGCGCCTTCTCCAACGTCGCGCCCGTGCTCACCTTCGCGCTCGCAATCGCCACCCGCTCCGAGTCGCTCAACCTCAGGGCCGCCACCGGCGCCGCCAAGCTCTCCGGCACTCTTGTCTCGCTCGCCGGCGCCATGCTGCTCACCTTCTATAGAGGCGTTGCCCTCACCCACGCCAACAGCGCCCACCAGCTCCACCGCTCCCCTTCTTCCCCACCGTCCCCAGACGCCGACTCCGGCAGGCGGTGGACGCTTGGCACGGTGGCGATCCTCGGCAACTGCGTCTGCCTCGCCTGCTGGTACCTGCTCCAGGGCAGGATCGCCAGGAAGTACCCCTACGTCTACTCCTGCAACGCCTTCCTGTCCACCTTCAGCTTCCTCCAGGTCGCCGTCGTCGGCCCCTGCGTGAAGCGCAACCTCGCCGCCTGGATAATCACCAACAAGTTCCAGATCCTCACCGTCCTCTACTCCGTAAGACACCTACCTATGTCATGTATGCTTGCTGCAGTATGCATGTGCTGGCTTGCCACTGATTTTGGTTGCCTGGATTAATTCAGGGCGTGGTGGCGACGGGCGTGTCCTTCGTGCTGCTGACGTGGTGCATCCAGAAGCGGGGGGCTGTGTTCGTCGCCGCCTTCGTCCGGGTGTCGCAGGTCATCGTCTGCATCATGGACTTCACCGTCCTGCATGAACCGCTCTACCTTGGAAGGTACAAACATACATACTGCTTACCCATGGCATGCAGGCCCTGATGGTATGGCATGATTGACATCTGAAACTTACGCTTTGCAAACGTGTATACATGCAGTGTGGTGGGATCTGTGATTGTGATATGTGGCCTGTATCTTCTGCTGTGGGGCAAGAGGCAGGAGGCCTTGCAACAGCATCCAAGAGTTGCTAAAGATGACCGAGAACAACAACAGCAGCAGCAAGTGCAATCGCAGCCATGAATGAAGATTGAGAGACAGAAATCCTCAATTGGGTGTTAACAAGTGCAGCAAATAAGTTCTACAATAATTTTTCCATGTTCTAGTAATTATTGTGATCACTATTCTGGCGCAAATTAGGCTTCAGGATTCTTTCATTCATGAAGCTGTTTAGGTTCTAATCCAAACATATAATTAACTTCAGGATGCTATTATAAATATGTAGTGTACTTTTTTTAAAGGAAATATGTAGTCTACTATATGTATGTAACTTTAAATAGCCGATACGAGTTACGTCATAAATATTGGAAATACGGCTTTACATACATCTTGATCGCACGACCAAGCACACAGTACAACAGAAAGTGTTGAGAATAAAAATCCAAGGATTAGACTTCTTTAGTTGCTTCCAGCAATCCAAATAATTCCAAGAATTGAAACAATCTAAAATTCAGTACAACTTGCAATAATTGAATTAACTGCTTAAAAGATTGGATAAAAACAAATTCATAGCCATATACTGTAGTAATATTTTTAGAAATTTGGTGTGGTAAATGTAAGTTATCATGTGACTATAATTAGAAGATATGGCGTGATGGTTGCTGAATACAATATATTTGAATTATGGGTTTTAATTCTCTATCCTCTCCCTCTATTTTTTTGAAGTTATCCTCTCCCAATACTAATCTTCATATATAAGATAAGATACAGTGTATGTGTATGTGTATGGGGTGCTCCTATACCTCGCTTCACGCGAGTCAGATTGATCTCTCGCTGAAGCAACCTCGCGAATGGGCCGGCCCGCGAGATGTTTATATGACAGGAAAAGAAAAAAAATGTACTTGGCACGTGTTGCATGAACAGACCGAAAATGGATCCCGCTACTTGGGAGTACCAGGATTGGTCGCTTCGCCGGGAGCACCTGCTGCTAGCCGTCCCGCCATGCGCTTGACAGTGGGCATAAACAGACCGAGGGAATATGAACTAATTGTCAATTAAAAAAACAAAAACATTTAAAAAATGAAAACTAAGCATTTGAAAAAATTGTCGAATCCATAAAGATAAAATCTTTCTCATTTATCCACAAAATTTATACAGTAAAAACAATGTGTATGAAAAAAGTTGATCATGTATTTAAAAAATGTAAAACAAGTATTTGAAAAATGTTGGAATAAGTATTAAAAATGTTGAACAGAATTTGGAAAATCGGAACAAGTATTTAATTTTTTTTTAATAAGTATTTAAAAAATGTTGAATAAGTATTAAAAAATGTTGACACAGTATATGAAATTTAAACAAGTTTTTAAAAATGTTGAATAATATGAAAATGTTGAACATGTATTTAAAATATTGAATAAGTATATAAATGTGGAGCAAGTATTTGAAAAATGTTCATAAAACATGGATAAAGTTGAACATGTGACACATTTTTGTATCACTTATTAAAAAATTGACATGTAACAAAATGTAGAATTAAAAACAAAAGAAAAAGAAAAACCAAAAAACAAAACATATAAAACCCAAAAATATAAAAATAAAAACCGAAGAAACAAATGTTGAAAGAATAAAAAATGAAAACAAAACGAAAACTGGAGAAGAAAAAGAAAAAAAGAAAAGAAAACGAAAAAAAAAAGTTGAAAACCGAAAAATCAAATGAAAAAAATGGAGAAAAACGAATTATAAATGACAAAAATAGAAAACCAGAAAAAAAAAGAAAACCAACCAAAAAGTAGAGAAATAAAAAAAAACTCCGGTGTTTTACCTCAAGTAGTAGTGCCTCGTATGTGAACACCTACAAAGTGGCGCAATGGCTAGCTGCTCCACGCTCGATCGGAACGAGCACGACGGTTCAAATCTCCTCGCGCGCTCGTTTTCTTCCTTAATTTTATATTTCACTGTGCGCTAGTGGGTCGGCCCAATCTTCGGTCTCACTGAATGCGAGAAATAGTGCTCGCGATGTGTATGTGTATGTGTATGTGTGAGAGAAATCAACATCGGGCGCGCATGAGAAGGACTATGCGGCTCCCGACGCGCGGCTACACGATTCAGAAGCGAGCAACAAGGATCTGTGTGGAAGCATCGAAGGCGGAACTCAAGCTCATGCTCAGAGGTGCGTCGACCGAGCCGGAGGAAATCATCGACTGGGCTCCGGCTGCGGCGGATTCCAGGATCCCATCTCACAGAGTCAAGTGGAGGGTGTTTTGTTCTCTCCAACCACAGATGTGAGCCATGGCGGAGAAGGGCCCTTGGAGGGCGGAAGGGGACTCGCAAACGCGGAGATGGGCCTCGCCGTGGATTCGCCACTCCGCCGCGCTACTGATTCGTACGCTTCACCGACATTTCGGAAGCAGGGGGCAGCCCCATCTAGATCTGGAGCGCCTCTCAGCCACAGGCGCGAGACCGCAAGCTGGGATACAAACCGCAGGAGCCCTGAAAAGGAAACCCCAGTGGACTCGCCGTTTAGACGCGCTTCTGAGGCGTCTGCGGTGCCGGTGATCACCGTCGGTGACATCCCCTGTTTTGGCACGGTGATGGCACATAGGAGCCCAGTCGGCAGTGGAGATAACACAAGTAGGAGCAACGGCTACACGGGGCGACGTGGCGCCGATGTGGTTCCTGGTTCCCAGCTAGAAGATGACGAGGCCTTGGCGGAGCATTTTGGCCAGCTGTGGGTTGGTGAGGGAAACCCTAGCCCACGAGAAGCCAAAGTACGAGTCTGGATCAGGAGAGACCTCTTCCTCGACCGTAGCTTCGCCGCCGCCGACTGCTACCCTGAGCAACTCCCAGATCGCCCGCATCCAGACCCGCCCACCGCTAAATTGATCCGTATATCGCGGACTACCTGGAAAGGGAGCCCTCCAGTATTTGTGGATCTGGTACATATGGTTGTGGATCTGGTACCTATGGCTGTGGGAGAGGGCGCGGCAAGAGGGACAATAACAGGAACAACAGATTTGGGAATGGATCAGACACCAATCAGCAGTTTGACCCGATGGAAATCAACCAGGGGCAGTGGCCTCCTACCTTTGATCAGCAGTTTGGGCCTCCCCAGCAAAACTTCCCCTATGGCTACGGTTTCCAAGGTATGCCGCCTCCCCCTTGGTGCTAGGGTCCATTATTTCCTCCCCCAATGAATCAGTGGAGGAACCCGGGAAATTGGGGGACCGGTCAGCCTTCTGGAGCGATGCAAGGGCCTGCCCCTGTGCAGCAAAACCCTCAATCTCTGGGTTTCCAGGGGCAAGCCCCTTCTGGCGCACAGCAATCAGGTGGGCAGCTGGTGCAGAAGACACAAAAGCAGGGTCAAGAGCAAAGCGAGGGGATTAGGGTTGGGAAGCAAAACCAATAGCAATGGAAACAAAAACACTGGAAAAGGGAGACATGTTCCTAAAACCCAATAAGCTACTGGGAATGAGTACTCTGATGTTACTTGCTACTGTTGTGGAGAGCCTAGACATCATAGGTCCCATTGCCCTCAACCTCCTTCATGTTTCATCTGTAAAATGGTGACACACAAGGTAGAAGACTGCCCTGAAAGGAAGAAACCTAGGACCTCAGCGAAGTTTGTTGGGAGTGCTGCCATAGGCTTGGGTTTTTTTCCAAGTAGAAGTACCAGATGTCAATGGTCAACATCAAGGAAACATGAAGAATGTTGGAATTGTTTTCATAGAAGCTGGGCAAGTCAACAAGGAGGAGCTAGCTCACAACTTCTCTTTGATATACAAGACTAATTGGCCTTGGCACATAAGAAAGCTGGATGAATGGACCTTTCTGGTCAAATTCCTACCACACATTCCTGTGGAATAGGTAGCTGGGTATCCTAACTTTGGTCTACCTGAACTTGATGGAGTCACTGTCAATGTGGAGATCTGGAAAGGAGAAATGGACCACTATAATGAGCTTCAAACTGGTTGGCTTCAGTTGTCAGGAGTGGCTCCGGCATGGGTTGAGTGGGCTGTCCTAGAGCAATTTGCATCAGTTCTGGGCACCCTAGTGGATGTTGACTGGCAGGGGAACTTCAAGTCCTTCTTTGAGACAGTTAGGATTCAAATCAGATGTAAGGATCACACAAAAATTCCCTCTGAAAGATTTTTTGGTATTGGTAACAAACTCTTCAAGATTAAGATTGTGGTAGAACCCCCAGGAGAAGATAACACTGTGGATGAGCTAAAAGAGGAGGGATCAGACAAAGATGCTGCATCTGCTAACCCTAATCCAAATCCTGGAGTTCAGGGTGCTGCTGCAGGTGGGCAACAAAAAAAACCTACCCCTAATAGTAGTGGTGGAGGAATGAGTGTTGGCTCTCAAAACCCCAAGAACACCAAGCAAACAACATTTACATACCTGCAGCAGCTGAAGGACCCTGAGATAGATGATTTGAGTTGCAACTTGCTACAAGAAATGGAACTAGGAGAAGATGAAGATGATGAAGTCCTCAACAATCTAGATGACACAGCCAGAGAGCATTACACTGATGACTCTGAAGAAGTGATCTGCAGTCCTGCCCCTGGTGGTAATCTAGGAGCTCCACCTCCAGTTGCTCAGAATGAGAAGTGGGGTCCTGTTCAGGCACAAAGGAAAAGCTCTAGGGTTGATGTGCAGGGCAGAATTATGCTGGAGAGCACTACAAAAAATATACACTTCCGTGATGATACGTGTTTGTCACAGTAGGTCACGTTTTCTGTCATACATGTACATCCATGACGATTTTATGACAGAATCAACATAGTCATACCTGTGCTGTCGTAGAAGTGTTCCATGACAATACCAAAATTATCATCACAGAAGTGTTCACTTTCATGACGATAAATGACGCGTCATGGAAGTGCTTTCATCAAGGGTAACCGACACGTGGCATCCACCGTAACGGGTCGCCGTTAATCTATCGGGTCCGGTTTTGGATCCGATAACCCGTTAACAGCAACGACCAATGGCAATTTTCCACGTGTAAAATTCTCATTGGCCGGAGGAAACACGTGTTAGCTCGTCATTGTGTCAGATACGCGCCTATGATATGTCGACACGTGCGACGGCCCAACACTGGCCCATTTATCTTACAAAGGCAGGCCCGTTTGACTTGGTCAAATGATAGCGGGCCGGCCCATGAAAAGCCTGTTAACGGTCTGTTCGCATATAGCCCATTTTACGGCCCGGTAACTCACGGCCCATTATGGCGTTCCTGAAATTGGCCCAACAGCGTCATGTGGGCCATCCAATATAATACCAGCCCGTTTCATTTTTGGCCCATGTATGGCCCACGACGTCTTTCGGCCGATACAAGGCCTTTCGTATCTTTGGGCCCTTTAATGGGCCGCGGTGACTCTGGCCCATAATAAACAGTAAATTTCTTTATGCCCAGTAACGGCCCATGATTCACATGGGCCGTTTCCAGCCCGTGTTAGCTTTCGGCCTACTGACGGCCCATACATTCTTGGTCTCCTTTCCGACCATTGATTACTTCCGGCCCGTTACTGGCATGTTCCCCTAATGGGCCAAATTTGGCCTGTGGTTAGAATCGGCCCGTTTGTGGCCAGTTAACCTGTTGCGCCGTTTCCAGCCCGTCCTATATTCTGGCCCATTAACGACCCGTTATGCCTGTGACAGAATTAAGCCTTTGCTGTCTTCCGGCCTGTTACTGTGCTGGCCCGATACCAATTACGCCCGTTTACGGCCCATGTGGGCCCATTTATCCGACGCCCCGAGGCCCACTGAATCTACATGCCGTTGGAGACCCATTTATCCGACGGCCCATGGATCCTACGGCCCGTAGCAGGCTCAAGGTTACCACGGTCCGTATATGGCCCATGGTTGTTGCGGCCACTAGCAAACCAAGGAAAAAGAAGACTAGGGAAATAAATAAGCCAGAAACTAATGCTAGGCTATTAAGGTGATTGCACAGATTACATCCACTGGGCATCAAAGTTCGCCACCAGTGCAAATATAGGGAACACCCTACACTATACAAAAATGGCTTGCTGTTTTCTTCTGCCGGTCACTGCAAGTTAAGAACAAATTTTGTATCGCAACAAAACAAATTACAACCATAAAACAAAAGGAAGGTTGGCATAAAACTTAACAGTCCGGCAGATAAATGCACCACCAGAAGTTCAGAAGCTCAGTTCATTTGACCTGACTGTTACGTTTTCATGCTGTACTGTCCGATGGAGCACCATAACCTTCACCTTCATTTCTCCTAGGCTCCTGAACAACATAGCAAATGTCTGATAGTCTGGTTTCAAAACCATGCATATCTTGACGACATCGAACAATGGGTGTCCTTGTTTCACAAAGGGTCTCTGTTAGGGAATGGACTTGTGTCTGGAGCACAGATATAACATTGTTTTGAGCTTGCACATCTTGATCATGCGGCAGTTTGGACGGGATTGCCTTAACAACCAACCCAGTATTACGCAGGAACGTGCTTTTGGCACTGTTAGTGGACAGGTACTGACCCACTGCAGCAAGAGGTGACATTGTGGTTATAATTGCCTCGTCACCTTCAGAAGGTGGCGGCTCCACCATTTGTTCCATAGCTTGCTGAAAAGTTGAGTTTTTTACATTAGTAGTACCAGAATAGAAGATATTAAGAAGGCAGCAAAACCAAACAAAATAGGTTTGCTCTATATACAGAACTTATTCTGGTGAACCCGTGTAAAATATTAAAGTACATAATAAAACCAGGTTCCAAACATATAACCATGTACTATGGCTAATGTATTGCCTATTTCTTCACATTGTATTGACAGCTAAGGATAAAGAGACAAAGTTTATAATACGATAAGCATAGTATGACATCATTCATATCACAAAACAACTGAGAACAGACAAACATGCAATTATAACGTTGTGTAGACAAGTCCAGCACGGAACTAGATTACAGATCAAGATCAAAGGAACATTATCACTCCTCTCTTTTAAACTTTGTAAGGTGCAATGATACGTTAAGACAATTGTGTATAAAATTGAAAAGAGTAATAGACATTGGCAGCAAACCGTGCAGTTCAATGCACAAGTTAGAGTAAGTAGTAGTTAAAAGGCATGAGGATTAAGAACTTACAACCGCGGCTTTGACTGGTGTAGTCATGCCCTTCGTCTTGCTAGTGTGACAGTCCTTGACGATTTCCACAGCATTTGGTTCAGGTACTTTTTGGTCCTTGCGGGCTTTCCTCTGCATTTGGAACAAGTCAATATAAATCTGATAACATGGCACAACAAAAAGAGTGAAACAGCAGCTAATTACAAGAGCCTCGCAGTGTGCAATATAGCTACGAGATCCTGTCGTCTGTTTGAATTTCACTTTCGTACAGTTGGCCTTGTTCTTTGAACAGTTCACCTACAAGAAGATAGATTTGTGAGGCATATGCGTAAATAGGAGTTCAACATGTGATCTGATCACAGATATATAACATACTTGATACTTTGGATCAGACCAGTGTTTAACGAGGCCTCTATAGTCTTCATCCGATATATTTTCCACTGGAGATGTTTGGGCAAGTTCACTGTTAGCCTTGCCTTCAAAATGAGTTTTCCTCAAGTTATACCGATACTGTCGCAGAGCAGACTTGAAAACATGGGTGCATGCTTGTCTGATTGCATCATCTTGGCTATCCAACTTGAACCTCATCTGTTGAAAATTATGGGAGTCTCATTACCAGCAACCTAGAAAGTATGGGACAGACCAAGACGATATTACTAATTTCCATACATAACCATACTTACAGATAAATGGTCGAGGAAGGTGTTGAACTGGGTTTCGTCTTTGTCATTCCTGTACTGAATCCATGTTGGGAGGATACGTGCATGATACCTAACGGCAACCGCTGCCTCTGATACTAACTTGGCTGACTGTGTAGCATCACGTGGCCTTTTTAAACCTGCCTCAAAACGGATCTTCATTCTTCCTCCTCTAGATTTAGTTAACCTATCGAGCATTATCCCTGATGTCTAATTCCTCTTGCGCATAGGTGCTAGTCCAACAATGAACATAGGAAGTGTTAGTGTACATCAAACTGGGAGACTACATATAAAGAAGCATGCAACTGTAACTTGACTCCAGCAACTGCCTTCTTGCTGTTGAAGCTCACAAGATTCATCTGATCTTGCCAACTCGTCTTGTGTCAAGAGTGCTTCAGAAGTAGTGTCAGGTGGCAAGGGAGCTTGGGAACGTGTTGCTAGCTGAGTTGACAAACGAGTAACTCGTGCAGCTGGTGGTACTGTGGAAGGTGTTGCAACAACTAGGGCTGTCACTACTTGTTTGGTGGAAGCTATTAGTTTCTGTTTGGATTATTTTGCAGCTGGTGTAGCACGGGATACCGTGTTTGTACAATTTTCCGGTGGACTTTGACCTTCTATTGCACCATCAGTACCAGCAGAATCTGCATAATTCTTCCGCTTCCGTTTCCGCGCGTCCTGAGTACTAACACCATCCCCTGCCATTCTGTGTTCCTTCCTCTTTCTCTATGCCATATCAAGTCAAGCCGACAAGAAAAAGAAATAAAAATTTAGTTCTTCAGAACAAATTGATGCGTGATACAGACGAACTAAACTTTGATGTTAGACAACCCCATGATAGGAGGATGTAATATGTACGAAAAACAGGACGTCATGAGATAATCAGAACTATGATGTGTAAACTAAGCAGAAGGCATTTCAATAAATTAGAATCAATGCAATGGAAGGTAGACACCATATGAAAGATGCTACAAATATCGCTCTGCCAAGTTAACAGTGTCTCGTCATAACTGGCATTTAAACAAATGTGAAGCAGTACAAGAAATAAATCATATGCAAGATGCAAACAACATCACACTACCAAGTTAAAGGTCTCTCGTCATTAGTGCCATTGCATATTCACAGCTATGATGTGTAAACTAAGCAGAAGGTATTTCAACAAATTAGAAGCAATGAAAGCTAGACATCATATGTAAGATGCAACGAATATCACTCTACCAAGTTAAAACTGTCTCGTCATTAATGCCATTCCAACAAATTAGTAGTACAAGCTAGAAAATAATGCGAGATGTAAACTATATCAGACTCCCAAGTTAAACATGTCTTGTGAAAAGAGATTATTGCAGGTTACACAACAGTAGTACTTTGATGTAAGAACATGGTGTGATAGACAGATATTGTGTGTTCCAGAAACAGGAACACGTGTCTTATTCACAAGTATAATGTGTAAAGTAAGCAGATAGAATTCAACAAAATTAGAAGCAATACAAGCTAGACATCATACATAACATGCAACCACATATAACCGTGCCATGTTAGAGGGAGCACCTGTGATGGTGGACAAGGGGAGACGTGCTCATCATCAACACAGCTACGTTGAGTGTCTATGCATGTGTTGTCTTTCAAATCTTGTTGGGGGGGTGGCAGAGTAGAATGTGTAGAGGCCCTCCATTTCAGTTGTTTGGAAGGAGCACGTTTATCCACTGCCTTGCTAATTTCGTTCTGCTTTATTGATTTTGCATTGTCAAGTAAAACCGACAAGAAAAAGCAATAAAATTCACTCTTCAGAACTCATTCATGCATGATACTGACAATCACTACCTTGATGTAAGGCAAACACATGATACAAGGATGGAATATGTACGAAAAATAGGACGGCATGGCATATTCACAACTATTTGCGTAAACTAAACAGAAGTAATTTAATCAAATTACAAGCTAGACACCGTATGCAACATGCAAGACAATATCACACTGCCAAGCTAGAGAAAGCACCTGGGATGCCGGTTTCGCCGGAAGACCACCATCAGTCCCTGGCTTAATTTTTTCCTTCCTCTTTCTTAATTTTATTGCCTTGCCAAGTCAAACCCACAAGAAAAATGAATAAAAATTTTCTATTCAGAACTCATTGATGCTGGATGCTGACGAGCACTACTTTAATGTAAGGCGACCACATGATAGGACGATTGAATGTGTAAGAAAAAAGGACAGCATTGCATATTCACATCTATGATGTGTAAACTAAGCAGAAGGCATTTCAACAAATTAGAAGCAATGAAAGCTAGACACCATATGAAAGATGCAATGAATATCACTTTACCAAGTTAAAACTGTCTCGTCATAAGTGTCATTTCAACAAATTAGAAGTAGTACAAGCTAGAAAAGAATGCGAGATGTAACCTATATCACACTCCCAAGTTAAACATGTCTTATGATAAGTGATTGTTGCAGGTTACACAACAGTAGTACTTTAATGTAAGAACATGGTGTGATAGACAGATATTGTATGTTCTAGAAGCAGGAACACGTGTCTTATTTACAAGTATAATGTGTAAAGTAAGCAGATGGAATTCAACAAAATTAGAAGCAATACAAGCTAGACATCATACATAACATGCAACCACATATAACAGTGCCATGTTAGAGGGAGCACATGTGATGGTGGACTAGGGGAGATGTGCTCATCATCAACACATCTACGTTGAGTGTGTATGCATGTGTTGTCTTGCAAATCTTCTTGGGGGGATGGCGGAGTAGAATGTGTAGAGGCCCTCCATTTCAGTTGTTTGGAAGGAGCACGTTTATCCACTGCCTTGCTAATTTCTTTCTGCTTTATTGATTTTGCATTGTCAAGTAAAACCGACAAGAAAAAGCAATAAAATTCACTCTTCAGAACTCATTCATGCATGATACTGACAATCACTACCTTGATGTAAGGCAAACACATGATACAAGGATGGAATATGTACGAAAAATAGGACGGCATGGCATATTCACAACTATTTGCGTAAACTAAACAGAAGTAATTTAATCAAATTACAAGCAATACAAGCTAGACACCGTATGCAACATGCAAGACAATATCACACTGCCAAGCTAGAGAAAGCACCTGGGCTGCCGGTTTCGCCGGAAGACCACCATCAGTCCCTGCCTTAATTTTTTCCTTCCTCTTTCTTAATTTTATTGCCTTGCCAAGTCAAACCCACAAGAAAAATGAATAAAAATTTTCTATTCAGAACTCATTGATGCTGGATGCTGACGAGCACTAGTTTAATGTAAGGCGACCGCATGATAGGACGATTGAATGTGTAAGAAAAAAGGACAGCATTGCATATTCACATCTATGATGTGTAAACTAAGCAGAAGGCATTTCAACAAATTAGAAGCAATGAAAGCTAGACACCATATGAAAGATGCAATGAGTATCACTCTACCAAGTTAAAACTGTCTTGTCATAAGTGCCATTTCAACAAATTAGAAGTAGTACAAGCTAGAAAAGAATGCGAGATGTAACCTATATCACACTCCCAAGTTAAACATGTCTTATGATAAGTGATTGTTGCAGGTTACACAACAGTAGTACTTTAATGTAAGAACATGGTGTGATAGACAGATATTGTATGTTCTAGAAGCAGGAACACGTGTCTTATTCACAAGTATAATGTGTAAAGTAAGCAGATGGAATTCAACAAAATTAGAAGCAATACAAGCTAGACATCATACATAACATGCAACCACATATAACAGTGCCATGTTAGAGGGAGCACATGTGATGGTGGACTAGGGGAGATGTGCTCATCATCAACACATCTACGTTGAGTGTGTATGCATGTGTTGTCTTGCAAATCTTCTTGGGGGGATGGCGGAGTAGAATCTGTAGAGGCCCTCCGTTTTAGTTGTTTGGAAGGAGCACCTTTATCCACTGCCTTGCTAATTTCCTTCTGCTTTATTGATTTTGCATTGTCAAGTAAAACCAACAAGAAAAAGCAATAAAATTCACTCTTCAGAACTCATTCATGCATGATACTGACAATCACTACTTTGATGTAAGGGAAACACATGATACGAGGATGGAATATGTATGAAAAACAGGACGGCATGTCATATTCACAACTATTTGTGTAAACTAAGCAGAAGCCATTTCAACAAATTAGAAGCAATGCAAGGTAGACACCACATGAAAGATGTAACCAATATGACTGCCAAGTTAAAAGCGTCCCATCATAAATGGCGTTTCAACAAATTAGAAGCAGTGCATGCTATAAATCATATAAAAGATGCAACCAATGTCACTCTGCATATACTAAAGGTGTCTCGTCATAATTGATTGATGCGGGATACAAAAAAACAGTAGTTTTATGTAAGGACATGCTTAATAGACAGATGTACTATGTACCAAAAACAGGAAGGCATGTCACATTAACAGGTATAATGTATAAACTTAGTAGAATAGCACATGCAATTTAACCAGATTGAAAGAATTACAATCTAGACACTATATGCAGCATTCAACCACATATCGCTCTGCCAAGTTAGAGCAAGCACCTGCGATGGTGGTGTAGGGGAAATGCGGTCATCAACTACAGAGCTACGTTGACTATCTTCATCTAGCATTTCTGTTTCTTGAGAATCATGTGGGGAGGCTGACACTGCATTCTTTAAAAGAGGATCTTTTCTCACAGTAATCCATTGGCCTGACTGTCTCATCATAAGAGATTGATGAGGGATACACAAGAACATTAGTTTGATGTAAGAACATGGTTAATAGACAGATGTAGTAGTCTGTACCAAAAACAGGAAGGCATGTCATATTCAAAGGTATAATGTGTAAGCTAAGCAGATGCAATTTAACCAAATTGGAAGCAATACAAGCTAGAGACCCGGCTGGGGTGGTGAGCATGATCATCGAGGACCTGAGAGCCTGGTGGGAGGCGGGCTGCTTCACCACCACCGTAGCTTTTTAGTTGGCTTGTAGGTGATGCCTGACTATGCTGGGCTTGTCACTAGCTCGGCCAGTGCCCTGACTAGCTATTTGGCTTCTGGTGCTCCCGGGATGGTGGTTCATGTAAAAAATATATTTCCTTATCTTAATAAAGACCGACTTTGGCCTTTCGAATACAAGCTAGATACCATATGCAACATGCAACCACATATGACACCGCGAAGTTAAAGCAAGCACCTGGGATGGTGGTTCATGGAGAGCGAGATCATCAACTCCAGTCCTACATTTACCGTCTCCATCTATTGAACATGCAACCTTTAAAGTGCCGAGACGTGTCTTGCCTGCCAACGAAGAAAGCAGGAGCGACTTCTCTCTTTTATTTCGTGCTTCTGTCAACAGTTTGGCAGAGGCTGAAATACCCATGCATAAAAAAATAATAGTGAGAGTATGGGTGAAGTGTGTGCAGAACTAGTGCGAATGTGAATGTCTGTGCACAGATTGATCTATCTCGAGATCTTATGAGTTTGTCTAAGTTCTAAACCTTGCGAATGTGAATGTCTGTGCCTCTATGGACTAAACCCCATGGCTCATATAGACGTCGGGGGTACCTAGGGTTTACACATGGTTGGTTGCAATATAGGGATAAATACGCCAACTATTCAAAATACGCTTTAAGTGTACGCTAAGCCACCAGGAGATCTTCGTATTGATTATGCGTCGTCGTCACTGGCGCGAGCGCGCCTGATCACCATGCTGCCTGTCACGCAGCTGCAGAGGCGCCGGTTCACTATGCCCCCCACCACTCCGTTGTGGTTCCCAGCACCATGTCACGCTATGGCCCGTAGTGCCGGCCACAGGCGAGCAAGAGGACCCTAAGGCCCCACTGCCGGCGACGATAGATGGCTTCGCCCGGCCGCGCCCTCGGGTAGAGGCGAGGGATGGGGAGGAAGGGGGGAGGGCCGACTATGATCTAGGGTTTCCTCCGGTCGCCTCCTGGCTCTTTTTGAAAATAAAGTTTTAGAAATATCCTTTCCTAGGGCTTTCTAATTTCTAGGGTCACATCCTACAGTCAACATGTGCTCTGATACCATCTCTGTAGCGACCTGGCCCAATATGGTCAAGTCTATGTGCTTTCTGTGCCACCCTAGATCAGTATGCTGGCACACACAGTACTTCGATGAAATACCATAACATCACCTATAAAATAAATACCGTAGATACAGAGTATACCTTATATATCACAACGGAAACATAGCATAAGGGTGTGGAGTCCCATCAACACCAACGGCAGGTTGAGTGTAGACTGTAACCCTATATCGTGACTCTTACCTGTCGGTAGAAATATCTGCAACATGATAAGTTGCAGCCATGTAGGTTAGTACATTGAATGTACCGACAAGAACACAATAGAAAGCAGATCAAAAGTCTATACCATATGCAATATGTTTGTGTGGCTCTACGTCTAAGTTTTTGCATAAAAGCTGGTTTTCCCTACTACAAAAGATTGTCAAGAAACATTTACTATAGAGTTATCTAATATGACATGGTTCCGCCAACCGATGTATCATAGACCATAATTATAAGTTGCCCACAATTAATTATCAGTCTGGTGTTGAGAGTTCCAAGATAGCTCCAATTCCAGAGGCTCAAATTGTCCGTAACCAGGGACACGGCTAATTGATTAGGTTTTAATCTGCAGAGTTTTGTGCACTTTACCCACAAGATTTGATCCCTCCTTTTACGTTCTCGCACTACATGGTGTTTGAGAACAGGATGAACAAAACATGATCTTTCAAAGAGTTTCCCTGACCAGTGACAGTGCCCATCCAATCCTACCATTCCTCTACATCTGCTAGCACTGTCCAGCCAAAGTCACAACTAAGATCAACCAAGCTAGAGCCCGTAAAGACTTGTGGCTGCACATGTAAGCTTCCGGGCATGAAGTATTCATCCGTCTCTTTAAGTCTGGGTGGAGCTTTTCGCATGAGTGCTAGCCTACTTCAGCTCACAATGCATCCACTGGGTACTCCAGGGTGCCTCACAACCAATTTCCACCCAGTAGTCTGTATTGAAATCTTGTCTCGAGTCTTGAAGTCTTGAGGTCTTGAAGATGCCATCATGAAGTAGTTATCATTTGATGTAGAGTCCTCCTTCTCATACCACTCACGAATACTCATACCAAACCCCGTCTACTATAGCGTAGCATTAACGTTTCCTGGGGCTTAGTAACAGGGGTGTGAGTTCCTACCTCATGCTTCTACCCACTACAAGATTCAGTATAACTACTGGAGAAATTGTTGAAAATGGGGACACTAAATGCAATAAAACATAGGTATGAACATCTGGTTAAATTGAACTTGCCTGGTATAGTTGATAAAGATTATATGCCTCTCAGAAAACTTGATAGAACTATACGTCACTCTCCGATGAAATCTATTAAGTCAAACATTGCATTCATATAAGAACATACTAGCAAGCATTGTAGCAATCAAAATAACAATCAACAAATAAAAGCAATAAATAAAAAAATAATGAAGTCAAAGAAAACCAAATAAAACTTCAAAAGAAAACTATAAAGAAAAAATACTAAAGAAAACTCTATGACTTAACTACACAACAACAAAATAGTTTTTATCATAAATTAAACTTAACAGCGAAGAAAATACTAAATTAATAACTTAACAGAAAAGAACTACAACAACAATTAAGAAAAAGAAAATAATTTAACTAGAGTTTTTACTAGCAAAAGAAAACACTTAAAAAGCTATTATAAAACCTAAGTTATTAACTAGACAAATTTTAACACTAATTTAAAAATATATTATTTATTAATAAAACATTGTTTTTATTAACTAACAGAAGGTTTAATCTAAATAAACTAAGTGACAAAAATATCTACTTTAAATTAAAATAAAAAAAATTCGAGGGTTTCTCTGAATTTGGAAGTTACCACTTAGCAGGTTTTCATACCAGATTCAAAGGTTGAAGAGGAAGGAAATAGGCAGAGGTTGGTTGCATCGTCCCCTGGATTGATGCATGGAAGAAGTGAAGGGAGGATGAGCGATTCTATTTGATTATAGACGCTGCCTTGAAGCCTCATTGGGGCAATGGACTCTTGAATAGGCACGCACATGGGACAACAACAGAGGACTCTTTTATGCTCCTCATCCAACGGTTCTAATTATCTTATATAGAGATTGGATGTGGACAATTAAGAGACCATTGAGAGAGAGAAATTCTTACATGGGTGGATCTCTACCGTAATAACTCGGTTCCACCAGATTAATGGCTCGTAAAATCTAATTAACATGGAAATTTCTTGGGAGTCTAGAATTAGTATATATATATATATATAGGTTCGTAAAATCTGATTAACGTGTGAATTTCTTGGGACTCTAGAATTAGTATAGACTAGTGGAATGCCCGTGCGTTGCTACGGGCAATAAATTTTGACATATAGACACTGATAAAAACTTAATTGTAATTCACAACACATATGTCATGTGTGGAGTATGACTGTGTTGCCACGAATATTATTTGTACACTTAATAATAAAATAAAATTGATGTAACTCATTTTAACTTCCAAGTGAATATAACAGGATTCAGTCCAAAAATGTAAAAAAGGATCTGAAAACCAACATACATATAAATTTATGATAATTGAGTTACATTCCACAATTTTGAGTTTCGATCGGAATTTCTTGGCGAATCGTAGGAAGTGCTCGTGCCATATTTTCTGAAAAATGTACTATGTTCTCAACTCAATAATTACTTGGTTGGCATGCCTATACTAAACAAGACATCAAGAGATCTGATCGATCTAGAGAAACATAAGTCCAGAGCAACAATTGTACAATCTTTTATGTCCTGGAGTATGAAAAAAAACCTAGCCTGCTAGCATTGGTACCCCACAATATTTGAGAAAAGGAAAATAGAATTAGAACGGATCAACATAATACATACATGAGTATTGTTGCATTTCTTTCGCCAATACTTTCAGCACTTTGGTACGATCTAGTGGCTGTGACTCTACCCGGGGTTATACTTAAAAAGATTTACATTGAAATTATACTTAAAGAGATTTAGCAAGCATGCAGATGCTTTTTTTGACAGACAAAAAATGAGAACGTGTCCCTAGCTGTATGGGCCGCACCTGCTTACGGGGCCTCATCTGCCCATTTTCTCACGGACCACCCCTAAAAAGATCCCATCACCGAGCCAGCTACTCCGTCACTCGATTCTCAAATACAAACAAAAAAAGCTACCCCGTCACACCATTCCCCTCACTCGACTCTCCCCATTCTCGCGGCACAGCACAACAACCATCACCCGCTCCTCCCACGGCCTCGCCTAGCAGCCTCCTCCTGCTTCTCGCAAGAGCAAGAGCGAATCCCCACGGAGGCTGCTTCAATCTCTCGTGATGCCTCCCTTCACATGCTCTTCCTTCCTTCCCTCCTCACTGCTCGCCTTCACCGTTGCCGGTGGACCTCACCGTGCGCGCTCTCAGCTGAGTAATGTCTACTACGCAACCTTCTTCTCGTAGACTCGTGTTGGGCCTCCAAGCGCAGAGTTTTGTAGTACAGTAGCAATTTTCCCTCAAGTGAATGACCTAAGATTTATCAATCCATGGGAGGCGTAGGATGAAGATGGTCTCTCTCAAACAACCCTGTAACCAAATAACAAAGAGTCTCTTGTGTCCCCAACACACCCAATACAATGGTAAATTGTATAGGTGCACTAGTTCGGCGAAGAGATGGTGATACAAGTGTAATATGGATGGTAGATATAGATTTTTGTAATCTGACAATATAAAAACAGCAAGGTAGCAAGTAACAAAAGTGAGCAAAAACGGTATTGCAATGCTTGGAAACAAGGCCTAGCTTTCATACTTTAACTAGTGCAAATTCTCTCAACAATGATAACATAATTAGATCAAATGGCTATCCCTCAACGTGCGACAAAAGTCACTCCAAAATTCCTATCGCGGAGAACATAAGATGAAATTGCTTGTAGGATACGAAACCACATCAAAGTTATTCTTTCCGATCAATCCATTGAGCTATTCCTATAGGTGTCACAAACAGCCCTAGAGTTCGTAGTAAAATAACACCATATGACACACATCAATCAACCCTAATGTCATCTAGATACTCCAATGTCACCACAAGTATCCGTGGGTCAATTATACGATATGCATCAAACAACTTCAGATTCATAATATTCAATCCAACACAAAGAATCTCAAAGAGTGCCCCAAGATTCCTACCGGAGAAACAAGGACTAAAACATGCCTCAACCCCTATGCATAGATTACCCCAATGTCACCTCGGAAATCCGCGAGTTGAGTGCCAAAACATACATCAAGTGAACCAATAGAACACCCCATTGTCACCATGGGTATCCCACGCAAGACATATATCAAGTGTTCTCAAATCCATAATAGTATTCATTCCGATAATAGTGAAACCTCAAAGGTAAAACTCAATTCATCACAAGAAGATAGAGGGGAGAAACACCATATGATCCAACTATAGTAACAAAGCTCGCGGTACATCAAGATCGTGCCAAATCAAGAACACGAGAGATATATCAAACACATAGCTACTGGTACATACCCTCAGCCCCGAGGGTGAACTACTCACTCCTCGTCATGGAGACCGCCGGGATGATGAAGATGGCCACTGGTGATGGTTTCCCCCTCTGGCAGGGTGCCGGAACGGGCTCCCGATTAGTTTTTCGTGGCTAGAGAGGCTTGCGGCGGCGGAACTCCCGATCTAGGTTTATTTCTGGAGTTTTCTCTATTTATAGGAGTTTTTGGCGTCGGGGACAAGTCAAGGGGGTCCACGAGGCGGCGGCAAGGCAGGGCGCCCCCCACCCTTGTGGTTGCCTCGGGACTCCTCTCTGGTATCTTTTCGCTCCAGTATTTTTTATATTTTCCAAAAATATTCTCCCTAAATTTTCAGCTCATTCCGAGAACTTTTATTTCTGCATAAAAAACGACACCACGGTAGTTCTGCTGAAAACAGCGTCAGTTCTAATAAAATCATACCAAAACCATATAAAATTATTGTAAACATGGCATGAATACTTCCTAAATTATAGATACGTTGGAGACGTATCACTGTGCTGGAGCGAATGCTTTAGCACTTCCTCCGCGGCTATGTTGAGGAGATCAAATTGATGGATCGACGGGACAGGAAGTGGTGGACTGCACTCGGCGGCGGGGGTGGATTTGCCGGCGACAGGGACGCTGCTGTAGGTCCGACGCCAACATGTCGCGTCACGGCTCTACGTTCCCGACGGATGCCCACGGCATACAGGTCGCGCGTGACCCGTCGAGCTCCTAGACAGCCTCAACGGCGGAACGGCCCCTCCTCCGGGGACGCCCGGTCCTCCTCACACTCTGCTTTTGTGGTCCATTTCAATTCTCATCTCCGTGCGCATGTGTGGTTTGGGGCAGTGACTGGACTAATTTGGACAGGAGAAAGTGCGCCAGTCAATTTTGATGCGGTGAGCTGGATAGGGTGGCCTGCATCTGCAAGACGAGCGTGAGGCCATGCTCAGGAGCGAGTGGAGGTTTGCACCACGACGCCGGTAGGTACGGCCACAAGGAGTGAATTGAGTGGTGAATGGTATCTCTCAGTTTTATACCCATTGCAAACTTCAGTTTTGAGCAGCACTTGTTACCTGATTATCGTTGAATCAGTTGCAGGATTGAATATCAATGTGATCCCACTGTTTAGTAGTAAACCAAATCACTTAATATCCATTGTTCACTCTTAGTGATTCTCACATCAAAACACCGACTTTGCAGCTATAGAAACTGTAGTAGAATATTAAGGTGTCGGAGAATTTCTTCAGAACTACGGGCCTCTGATTTAGGTATAGGGATAATAGTTTGCGTGTCCTCTCTCCATGTTATGTTTATCATGTCCTTTGAAACTGCGTGAATCTCTACTATTAAAAGGATAGTTAAGGTTTTGCAATTACTCGCAACAAATATAAGGCATGGCTCAAAAACTTTCACACGGATTATTTTGATTGGGAACGAATGAATGATCAATACTTACTTAGACATGTTCCTATTGTTAGTTAATTACAAGCACCATGCTACCTAACTATTATTTGTAGATGCTTTTAACTGTTACTTGTGATTTTTCTTCTTGCAGTTGTTCCTATTTTCCCATATCATCTGCTTTGTAGAGATAATCTCTCTTTGATTTTGCAATTTGCTTGCTCGTTAGTTCTGCTATTTGCTTCAGCTGAGAACCAAAAATATATCTTTACCATTATATATCTTCACCAAGGAGGTCGGGGAGGCGATGCAGCAGGGGTGAAGACGATGATTGTGCCGGGTGCAGCCAGGTGCAGACGGGCACGGTCCTTGATAGTCAATTGCTTTCATCCCATCCGACTATCATGCAGTCTGACTTCAGATGACTAATTGCTTTTCAGGGTGAATTGAATCTAGATCTTTGAGCAAAGGATTGTGATTTTGTAGCTGTAGTGGTGCTATTCTCTATCAATTGGTATGTCATTACTTCCTACCTACTTGAATTTCCTATTGCCAATTCATGGGATATTTTTTTGGCATTTCCCTAAATGATTATACACAACTTCTGATCACACATGCCACCCAGTTTTTGTTCTCTACAAGAACTGAGAAGTACATATGCACTTACACGACATAGGTTCATATGGATGTCTTTGAATGACATATAGCGAGAATGATAGGACATGAAAGTCTGTGACACAAACAAAAATATACGACATTTACATACTGTTCTTTTATAGTACTCCCTCCGTTGCTATATATAAGCCTTTGTAGAGGTTCCAACACGGACTACATACGGAGCAAAATGAGTGAATTCACACTCTAAAATATGTCTATATACATCTGTATGTAGTCCGTATTAAAATCTCTAAAAGGGCTTATATTTAGAAACGGGGGGAGTATATGGCATGTATAGAATGTTCACATGTATATTAGTAGTTGTACCACAATGATAGCTCATGTACCATCGGCGGTTAGTTTAATTCATTAAATGGATTCCATCAGAAGCAGTAGTAACAACTTCAAGGAGAACCAGTTTATCAAGTATGCAATCAAACAAAACTGGGACACATGTACCTTTTGCGATTTTTAGCCGCCCCGTCAATGCATCATGTTCATAATCACGTTTGTTGTAAGGCTGGGAGTGATGTACTCCTTGAATCACCAATGTTTTTCCTAAATTCTAGTTCAAGAAGTAGCTAAAACAACAATTTATACACAAAGGAAAAACATGCAAGTAAACCTCTGTCCGGTGCAGTACTCTCATTTTTCTTCATGCTGATACCTGCTGCAGCACATGGAAACTTGTGATGGTCGGGCAAATACAATCTGCATTTGATAGCTTGTGATAATAATCGGTAAAATAGCATGTTTTCTTACTCATAAAAACGATGCATGTGGAGTGCACACAATCAGTGAACAGCCTCAGTCGAGCAACCTAAACAAAAAGTAAAAGCAACAAGTTTTTAGGAAATGAATTCAGCTCTCATTCATAGAAAACATGTGCAGAGATAAAAGCATTTGAACACACCTGGCCATAAATTCCCTCTCCATTTATTTACTCAATCTAGCTTCTAGACCATGTTCTCTTCTGTTTCTCCATTGTGTTGACCACATGATATAAGAAACAAAATATTTATTGAACTAAAAATCTTACAAAGAAATCGTCAAATACATAGTTAATTCACACAGCGTGTCTCTTTAGAAGTTTAGATACAGGCTTTCCATTATCTAAAAAAGATGCTTATCTCAGTCAAACCAATAACTTGGTGATGTGAAACAATGCATGAAACAAGCATGATTTTAGAGAAAAGAAACACATTTTTATGGCATGCTAGCAACTCCTCCCCTCAACACAACATGTGCATACTATAGTATCCAGTATGTAGTAGTGCTGATTGTATTTGTTCCTGGAAGGGAAATAAATCCAATTTGAGAAAGCATACATGCTTTCGAGATCAACACACAGTCTGTGCCATACTAACTGACCCTAGAAATCCCATAGTGCAAAATAAATCATCAAAATGCACAGCCATTGACTTAAAGAACAACTCCCTCCTTCCCAAAATATAAGGCGCGATTGACTTGGCACGGTCTTTGATGCACAACTTTGACCACTAATATATATCAAAGTACATAGATTGAACATGTATAAATGACATCATCGTATTTGTCTTGCAAAACAATTTTATTTTATATGTCTATATACTAATTTTATAGACATATAATACGTGAAAATTATAATCAAAGTTGTGCAACAAAGACCAGAAAAGTCAATCGGTGCCTTATATTTTGGGGAGGAGGGAGTAAGATCCAACCTAATGGTAACTAACAACCAGCAGAACATAAGGCGAATAAGAAGGGAGGTCAAGCGCAGGTTTACCTTTAGTGATGAAGGATCCCAGGCATGCCACATATGAGGTTAGTTTTCTATCACATTAGTTTATGGAGGGAGAAACTTTGTGTTGTTGTTAATTATTTCACAAGCCATCCTCGCATATTAAATCAGGATAAGTTTTGCCGTTTTGAACATCTTTATTGAGTACTGTGGAGTCTAGTAAGTAGGTTCTTCAAATCAAATAATTTGCAAGAGCAATGGAGCCTTTTTACCTTTTATAGGCAAAGCAACATAAGGTGCTTTGATTTGGAGAGCACTGCCTATTTATCGAAAGTATGACACTACTTTCAAGGGAAGATTTGTCGATAGAGTGGTTCACCCCTTCATAGGACTCCCCAAAAGATTTGTAGAAAGTCATCAACCTCACAGGGTACTCTGCTGGATTTTGCCATGGTTATTAGTTTGTTAGACTACACTCAGAAGTGACAACCCAAAATAAATTGCGTGTGCCTTCAATCTTCATGTAGAATTGATGGCTTCTCCTTGGTGAGGGCCCTCCACACCAAAAGCTTCAAGATATATAAAGTTGCATCACAAAATCTTGTTTATCGCTTTGTTCTTTCAGAACCTATGGCATGTACACATTGTTCACAAGCAAACGGACAAATAAAAATATATTAGATATGCTGCACAGTGATGGCTTAAGTAACATACAAAACAAATGGGTTAGTTTAATTCATGAAACTAAATGCCCGTGCTTTGCTATGGGATAGCAGGTGCTCTGTTTCATGAATACATTGAATGTGTTACACCATTACTTTCCAATTGCATTGCCATATACTGCCATATACTTTCCAAAAATTTATATGCAACTATTCAGCCACATTCATGGGTTTCTTGGTAGCCTTTCCATCAAAAAAACTCACCATTCGATAAAAAAAAATCATTGTCATTTGGTTATGTGATTTTTCTGAATCCCAATACCCCACTAAGATGCAACCTGCACCAGAGCTTTATGCACTGAAGCTTGGAGAAAGCACACACGCATATACACCAACAGCGGCAAACAAACACACGCTGACGCAAAGAAGCGGCAGTGGCACAACACACACATGCGCGCGCGCAGAGCTATGGTAGCAAGCACATCAGACACACAAACACATCAGCAAGGAGGCAGACGTACTTATAATTGTTTCCATTGTTCGGCAGGAGCTTAGAGAAATAGGGCAGACGTAATGAGTTGCGGGAGGATACGTTGCTTTGCTGCCGCTCACCAGCGCCACCATCTCTGTTTCGGGATCCAGCCGCCTACCACCTTGCCCATGGTGACAATCCGGCCACCAGCGGCCTCGCTACACTCGGATCCCCGGCGATGACCTTCTCGGCTGCGGATAAAAGTAGCAGGGAGGGGTCGGCGTCAAGAGGGTATAGGAGAGTAGAAGTCATCGAGTGGCTCCCTGGGATCTCCAACGTGTGCCCGGGCCGCATCGTCCCTCGCCCACCATGCCGCCACGAGCTGGCCGCCATGAGGGTGAGGAAGAGATCGGGAGAGATGGTCTGGATGAGACCGAAGGAACGTTTGTAGAATATTTTGTGATTTAGGAATGTGTGGCCTAGGCAAGAAAAGTTAAGATTTTTTTTTTTTTGAGGATCAGAAAAGTTAAGATTTGATAAGAAAGATTAGTACGGGGATGGATGGCTGGGTGGGGCTCTAAGGATCATCGATTTTGGTATGTTAGAAAAAAACGAGAGTAAAATAGGTGGGCTTTTCTTTCTTTGGAAACAATCGGGTGGGAGGTGGGCTAGCGATCAAGAAAATCGATGGAGGGGAGGTCCTTCGATCGGTGGCGGTGAAACGAGATGAAACGAACAACGTACCAAGACTGACCATCACGACCGCAGACTCCTCCTTTAGGAGTATAGATATAGATATAGATATAGATATAGATAGATAGATAGATAGATAGATAGATACATAGAAAGATAGTTAGATTTTTTTCCGATAAAGGGTGTTCTTTATTAACTCATAATGTTGCATCAAGTGGATACAAATATAATTGAGTATACACCCGGACTCTGCACAATTAGGATGCACACAATCAAAAAGGAAAAAAAAAGGAAAAAAGACCCATAGGGGTCAAGGCGAGGCGAACGACCGGCTGCAGCAAAATCTCAATTACTACTTACATTGACAATACGCGGACGACGAGAAGGTTCCCCCCAACAGAGACACCTTCAACAAGGAAACGATGCATGAACATCGACATCGCCGGATCCAACCATATAGGCCAGATCGTGGATTTTCACCGAGAAGAGAAGGACCGAGAAAGCTCCAGACAGTGCCTTCAATAAGGGAGCATAAACCGCCACTGCCAGGTACACCCAGAGAAGGTCAGACCTAGGGTTTTCACCAGGAAACTCGAGACCCGGTATTCAGAGACACCACCATATACGAAGTCCTCTATATTACCGCCACCAACTTGCCCGTGGAGAAGTCATGCAGTAATCTCCCGAACAACATGAGAATCACGGATCAACGTGAACACCACATATCATTTGCTGAGACGGCAGATCTGACAAAGACAACGGCCGTGCATGCTAGCACTTGCGCCAATGTGGGGCACAGCCTGGCCATCACCGGAGCACGACGGATATCCAGTGAAGACGAACCATCATGAGGGCGGGAGCCATGAGGTAGGCTTGCACGCGAAGCCGGACGGACAAGTCACATGCAGCACCACCGAGCATGCAACGCAATGCGTGGACCAAAACGCGAAGAGGTAACTGCAATAGTGCATCATATCATGCTCAGTTTCTCTTCTTTCTCTTGATCGATCGCAATCTCGGTCATCATGAACACACAATTAAGAGTGGCTAAAGAAAAGAAAAGATCTTGTTTGATTACTGCTGCCATTGGTGAAAGATCTCCTTCCTTCGCTCTCGCCACGTGCTCTATATCTCGTCCGAATCCGTCCAGTAGATACTAACTGCCGCGTTCGTCTCCTTCCTATCCTGCCGATCAAGAATTGTAACGCGTCATATTCGCAGCCCAGGCCGTAGGCGGCCCGCTCGCTATAAAGTTCACCTGCAGGCTTGCACATACTTCTTCTTGCAGTTCCATCGGCATGCGTGCGTGTGCGTCGTGTGATTTGGTGTACTCTACTACGTGGTGAGGTGTATAACGCGAGACATAGAGAGAGAGCGATATGGGGAGCGGCGGGTGTTGTTGCCGACCGTAGTGATGTGGCGCTCAACGTGATGTCCGCGGTGATGGTGGCGCTGGTCAAGGTGGCCATGGCCGGCGGCCTCGACCCGCTCGTGCTCGTCACGCTGCAGCAGCTCGCCGCGGCCATCTTCCTCGGCCCCATCGCGCACTTCAGAGAGGGGTAAGAGTGAGTCCACAAGTCCACACGACATCCATTTCGATTGCATGAAGCTATATACTCCTATGTTATATGTAGCCTATTCTCCATCTTCGTCGGTTGATCGGTCTCATCCATCAGCAAGTCGAGGCCCAAGATGACGCCTGAGATCTTTGCCTACCTCTTCCTCAGCGCCGCGCTCGGGTACTTTTTTCTTTCCTTGATCAAATCTTTTATGTTCGATCTTCGAACTAACAACGGCTGGTCATTTCTTGTACTACGTACTACACGATCTTGCATGGTGGCAGGGCGGCGATGAGGCAGTACAGGTCTCGTGGGGCTGCGCTACACCACGGCGACCTTCGTCACAGCGCCTTCTCCAACGTCGCGCCCGTGCTCACCTTCGCGCTCGCAATCGCCACCCGCTCCGAGTCGCTCAACCTCAGGGCCGCCACCGGCGCCGCCAAGCTCTCCGCACTCTTGTCTCGCTCCGGCGCCATGCTGCTCACCCTTCTATAGAGGCGTTGCCCTCACCCACGCCAACAGCGCCCACCAGCTCACACCGCTCCCCTTCTTCCCCCACCGTCCCCGACGCCGACTCCGCGGCGGTGGACGCTTGGCACGGTGGCGATCCTCGGCAACTGCGTCTGCCTCGCCTGCTGGACCTTGCTTCTCCAGGGCAGGATCGCCAGAAGTACCCCTACGTCTACTCCTGCAACGCCTTCCTGTCCACCTTCAGCTTCCTCCAGGTCGCCGTCGTCGGCCTCTGCGTGAAGCGCAACCTCGCCGCCTGGATAATCACCAACAAGTTCCAGTCCTCACCGTCCTCTACTCCGTAAGACACCTACCATGTCATGTATGCTTGCTGCAGTATGCATGTGCTGGCTTGCCACTGATTTTGGTTGCCTGGATTAATTCAGGGCGTGGTGGCGACGGGCGTTCCTTCGTGCTGCTGACCGTGGTGCATCCAGAAGCGGGGGCTGTGTTCGTCGCCGCCTTCGTCCCGGTGTCGCAGGTCATCGTCTGCATCATGGACTTCACCGTCCTGCATGAACCGCTCTACACTTGGAAGGTACAAACATACATACTGCTTACCCATGGCATGCAGGCCCTGATGGTATGGCATGATTGACATCTGAAACTTACGCTTTGCAAACGTGTATACATGCAGTGTGGTGGGATCTGTGATTGTGATATTGTGGCTCTTATCTTCTGCTGTGGGGCAGAGGCAGGAGGCCTTGCAACAGCATCCAGAGTTTGCTAAAGATGACCGAGACAACAACAGCAGCAGCAAGTGCAATCGCAGCCATGAATGAAGATGTGAGGACAGAATCTCAATTGGGTGTTAACAGTGCACGCAAATAGTTCTACAATAATTTTTCCATGTTCTAGTAATTATTGTGATCACTATTCTGGCGCAAATTAGGCTTCAGGATTCTTTCATTCATAAGCTGTTTAGGTTCTAATCCAAACATATAATTAACTTCAGGATGCTATATAAATATGTAGTGTACTTTTTTTAAAGAAATATGTATTCTACTATATGTATGTAACTTTAAATAGCCGATACGAGTTACGTCATAAATATTGGAAATACGGCTTTACATACATCTTGATCCACGACCAAGCACACAGTACAACAAAAGTGTTGAGAATAAAAATCCAAGGATTAGACTTCTTTATTGCTTCCAGCAATCCAAATAATTCCAAGAATTGAAACAATCTAAAATTCAGTACACTTGCAATAATTGAATTAACTGCTTAAAAATTGGATAAAACATTCATAGCCATTACTGTAGTAATATTTTTAGAAATTTGGTGTGGTAAATGTAAGTTATCATGTGACTATAATTAGAAGATATGGCGTGAGGTTGCTGAATACAATATATTTGAATTATGGGTTTTAATTCTCTATCCTCTCCCTCTATTTTTTTGAAGTTATCCTCTCCCACTACTAATCTTCATATATGATAAGATACAGTGTAGTGTATGTGTATGGGGTGCTCCTATACTCGCTTCACGCGAGTCAGATTGATCTCTCGCTGAAGCAACCTCGCGAATGGGCCGCCCGCGAGATGTTTATATGACAGGAAAAAAAAAAATGTACTTGGCACGTGTTGCATGAACAGACCGAAAATGATCCCGCTACTGGGAGTACCAGGATTGGTCGCTTCGCCGGGAGCACCTGCTGCTAGCCGTCCCGCCATGCGCTTGACACGTGTTGCAATAAACAACCGAGGGAATATGAACTAATTGTCAATTAAAATAAACAAAAAACATTTAAAAATGAAAACTAAGCATTTGAAAAAATTGTCGAATCCATACATAAAATCTTTCTCATTTATACCAAAATTTATACAGTAAAAACAAATGTGTAGGAAAAAAGTTGATCAGTATTTTAAAAAATGAAAACAGTATTTGAAATGTGGAATAGTATTAAAAATGTTTAACAGAATTTGGAAAATCGGAACAAGTATTTAATTTTTTTAATAATATTTAAAAAATGTTGAAGTATTAAAAAATGTTGAACAAGTATATGAAAAATTTAAACAAGTTTTTAAAAATGTTAATAAATTATTAAAAATGTTTGAACATGTATTTTAAAATATAATAAGTTATAAATGTGGAGCAAGTATTTGAAAAATGTTCAATAAACATCGGATAAAGTTGAACATGTGTACACATTTTGTGATCACTTATTAAAAAAATTGACATGTACAAAATGTAGAATTAAAACAAAAGAAATAAAGAAAACCAAAACAAACATATTAAACCCCAAAATATAAAAATAAAAACCGAAGAAACAAATGTTGAAAGAATAAAAAATGAAAACAAAACGAAAACTGGAGAAGAAAAAGAAAAAAAGAAAAGAAAACGAAAAAAGCATTGAAAACCGAAAAATCAAATGAAAAAAATGGAGAAAAACGAATTATATAATGACAAAAATAGAAAACCAAAAAAAAAAAAAACCAAACCACCAAAAAAGTAGAGAAAATAAAAAAACTCCGGTGTTTTACCTCAAGTAGTATGTGCCTCGTATGTGAACACCTATCAAAAGTGGCGCAATGGCTCGCTGCTCCACGCTCGATCGGAACGAGCACGACGGTTCAAATCTCCTCGCGCGCTCGTTTTCTTCCTTAATTTTATATTTCACTGTGCGCTATGGGTCGGCCCAATCTTCTGGTCTCACTGAATGCGAGAAATAGTGCTCGCGATGTGTTGTGTATGTGTATGTGTGAGAGAAATCAACATCGGCCGCGCATGAAAGGACTATGGCGGCTCCCGACGCGCGGCTACACATTCAGAAGCGAGCAACAAGGATCTGTGTGGAAGCATCGAGGCGGACTCAAGCTCATGCTCAGAGGTGCGTCGACCGAGCCGGAGAAATCATCGACTGGGCTCCGGCTGCGGCGGTTCCAGGATCCCATCTCACAGAGTCAAGTGGAGGGTGTTTTGTTCTCTCCACCCACAGATGTGAGCCATGGCGGAGAAGGGCCTTGGAGGCGGAAGGGGACTCGCAAACGCGGAGATGGGCCGCGCCGTGGATTCGCCACTCCGCCGCGCTACTTTTCGTACGCTTCAACCGACATTTCGGAAGCAGGGGGCAGCCCCATCTAGATCTGGAGCGCTCTCAGCCACAGGCGCAGACCGCAGCTGGGATACAAACCGCAGGAGCCCTGAAAGGAACCCCAGTGGACTCGCCGTTTAGACGCGCTTCTGAGGCTGTCTGCGGTGCCGGTGATCACCGTCGGTGACATCCCCTGTTTTGGCACGGTGATGGCACATAGGAGCCCAGTCGGCAGTGGAGATAACACAAGTAGGAGCAACGGCTACACGGGGCGACGTGGCGCCGATGTGTTCCTGGTTCCCAGCTAGAAGATGACGAGGCCTTGGCGGAGCATTTTGGCCACCTGTGGGTTGTGAGGGAAACCCTAGCCCACGAGAAGCAAAGTACGAGTCTGGATCAGGAGAGACCTCTTCCTCCGAGCGTAGCTTCGCCGCCGCCGACTGCTACCCTGACAACTCCCAGATCGCCCGCATCCAGACCCCCCCACCGCTAAATTGATCCGTATATCGCGGACTACCTGAAAGGAGCCCTCCAGTATTTGTGGATCTGGTACATATGGTTGTGGATCTGGTACCTATGGCTGTGGGAAGGCGCGCGCAAAAGGGACAATAACAGGAACAACAGATTTGGGATGGATTAGACACAATCAGCAGTTTGACCCGATGGAAATAAAACCAGGGGCAGTGCCCTCCTACCTTTGATCAGCAGTTTGGGCCTCCCAGCAAAACTTCCCCTATGGCTACGGTTTCCAAGGTATGCCGCCTCCCCCTTGGTGCTAGGGTCCATTCTTTCCTCCCCCAATGAATCAGTGGAGGAACCCGGGAAATTGGGGGACCGGTCAGCCTTCTGGAGCGATGCAAGGGCCTGCCCCTGCAGCAAAACCCTCAATCTCTGGGTTTCCAGGGGCAAGCCCCTTCTGGCGCACAGCAATCAGGTGGCAGCTGGTGCAGAAGACCACAAAAGCAGGGTCAAGAGCAAAGCGAGGGGATTAGGGTTGGGAAGAAAACCAATAGCAATGGAAACAAAAACACTGGAAAAGGGAGACATGTTCTAAAACCCAATAAGCTACTGGGAATGAGTACTCTGATGTTACTTGCTACTGTTGTGGAACCCTAGACATCATAGGTCCCATTGCCCTCAACCTCCTTCATGTTTCATCTGTAAAATGGTGACACACAAGTAGAAGACTGCCCTGAAAGGAAGAAACCTAGGACCTCAGCGAAGTTTGTTGGGAGTGCTGCCATAGGCTTGGGTTTTTTCCAGTAGAAGTACCAGATGTCATGGTCAACATCAAGGAAACATGAAGATGTTGGAATTGTTTTCATAGAAGCTGGCAGTCAACAAGGAGGAGCTAGCTCACAACTTCTCTTTGATATACAAACTAATTGGCCGGCACATAAGAAAGCTGGATGAATGGACCTTTCTGGTCAAATTCCACCACACATTCCTGTGATAGGTAGCTGGGTATCCTAACTTTGGTCTACCTGAACTTGATGGAGTCACTGTCAATGTGAATCTGGAAAGGAGAAATGGACCACTATAATGAGCTTCAAACTGGTTGGCTTCAGTTGTCAGGAGTGGCTCCGGCATGGGTTGAGTGGGCTGTCCTAGAGCAATTTGCATCAGTTCTGGGCACCCTAGTGGATGTTGACTGGCAGGAACTTCAAGTCCTTCTTTGAGACAGTTAGGATTCAAATCAGATGTAAGGATCACACAAAAATTCCTCTGAAAGATTTTTGGTATTGGTAACAAACTCTCAAGATTAAGATTGTGGTAGAACCCCCGGAGAAGATAACACTGTGGATGAGCTAAAAGAGGAGGGATCACAACAAGATGCTGCATCTCCTAACCCTAATCAAATCCTGGAGTTCAGGGTGCTGCTGCAGGTGGGCACAAAAAAAACCTACCCCTAATAGTAGTGGTGGAGGAATGGATGTTGGCTCTCAAAACCCCAAGACACCAAGCAAACAACATTTACATACCTGCACAGCTGAAGGACCTGAGATAGATGATTTGAGTTGCAACTTGCTACAAGAAATGGAACTAGAGGAAGATGAGATGATGAAGTCCTCACAATCTAGATGACACAGCCAGAGACTTACACTGATGACTCTGAAGAAGTGATTTGCAGTCCTGCCCCTGGTGGTAATCTAGGAGCTCCACCTCCAGTTGCTCAGAATGAGAAGTGGGGTCTTGTTCAGGCACAAGGAAAAGCCTCTAGGGTTGATGTGCGGCAGAATTATGCTGGAGAGCACTACAAAAAATATACACTTCCGTGATGATACGTGTTTGTCACAGTAGGTCACGTTTTCTGTCATACTGTATCCATGACGATTTTATGACAGAATCACATAGTCATACCTGTGCTTCGTAGAAGTTTTCCATGACAATACCAATTATCATCACAGAAGTGTTCACTTTCATGACGATAATGACGCGTCATGGAAGTGCTTTCATCAAGGGTAACCGACACGTGGCATCCACCGTAACGGGTCGCCGTTAATCTATCGGGTCCGGTTTTGGATCCGATAACCCGTTAACAGCAACGACCAATGGCAATTTTCCACGTGTAAAATTCTCATTGCCGGAGGAAACACGTGTTAGCTCGTCATTGTGTCAGATACGCGCCTATGATATGTCGACACTTGCGACGGCCCAACACTGGCCCATTTATCTTACAAAGGCAGGCCCGTTTGACTTGGTCAAATGATAGCGGGCCGGCCCATGAAAAGCCTGTTAACGGTCTGTTCGCATATAGCCCATTTTTCGGCCGTAACTCACGCCCATTTGGCGTTCCCGAAATTGGCCCAACAGCGTCATGTGGGCCATCCAATATAATACCAGCCCGTTTCATTTTTGGCCATGTATGGCCCACGACGTCTTTCGGCCGATACAAGGCCTTTCGTCTCTTTGGGCCCTTTAATGGGCCGCGGTGACTCGGGCCCATAATAAACAGTAAATTTCTTTATGCCCAGTAACGGCCCATGATTCACATGGCCGGTTTCCAGCCCTTGTTAGCTTTCGGCCTACTGACGGCCATACATTTTTGGTCTCCTTTCCACCATTGATTACTTCCGGCCCGTTACTGGCATGTTCCCCTAATGGGCCAAATTTGGCCTGGTGAGATCGGCCCGTTTGTGGCCATTTACCCTGTTGCGCCGTTTCCAGCCCGTCCTATATTCTGGCCCATTAACGACCCGTTATGCGTGATCAGAATTAAGCCTTTGCTGTCTTCCGGCCTGTTACTGTGCTGGCCCGATACCAATTACCGCCGTTTACGGCCCATGTGCCCATTTATCCGACGCCCCGAGGCCCACTGAATCTCCATGCCGTTGGAGGCCCATTTAATCCGACGGCCCATGGATCCACGGCCCGTAGCAGGCTCAAGGTTACCACGGTCCGTATATGGCCCATGGTTGTTGCGGCCACTAGCAAACCAGGAAAAAGAAGACTAGGGAAATAAATAAGCAAGAAACTAATGCTAGGCTATTAAGGTGATTGCCACAGATTACATCCACTGGGCATCAAAGTTCGCCACCAGTGCAAATATATAGGAACACCCTACACTATAACAAATGGCTTGCTTTTTCTTCTTCTGCCGGTCGCTGCAAGTTAAGAACAAATTTTGTATCGCAACAAAACAATTACAACCATAAAACAAAAGGAAGGTTGGCATAAAACTTAACAGTCCGGCAGATAAATGCACCACCAGAAGTTCAAAGCTCTGTTCATTTGACCTGACTGTTACATTTTCATGCTGTACTGTCCGATGAGCACCATAACCTTCACCTTCATTTCTCCTAGGCTCCTGACACAACATAGCAAATGTCTGATAGTCTGGTTTCAAAACCATGCATATTTGACGACATCGAACAATGGGTGTCCTTGTTTCACAGGGTCTCTGTTAGGAATGGACTTGTGTCTGGAGCACAGATATAACATTGTTTTGAGCTTGCATATCTGATCATGCGGCAGTTTGGACGGGATTGCCTAACAAACCCAACCCAGTATTACGCAGGAACGTGCTTTTGCACTGTTAGTGGACAGGTACTGACCCACTGCAGCAAGAGGTGACATTGTGGTTATAATTGCCTCGTCACCTTCAGAAGGTGGCGGTTCCACCATTTGTTCCATAGCTTGCTAAAAGTTGAGTTTTTTTTACATTAGTAGTACCAGAATAGAAGATATTAAGAAGGCAGCAAAACCAAACAAATAGGTTTGCTCTATATACAGAACTTATTCTGGTGAACCCGTGTAAATATTAAAGTACAAAATAAAACCAGGTTCCAAACATATACCCATGTACTATGCTAATTATTGCCTATTTCTTCACATTGTATTGACATCTAAGGATAAAGAGACAAAGTTTATAATACGTAAAGCATAGTATGACATCATTCATATCACAAAACAACTGAGAACAGAACAAACATGCAATTATAACGTTGTGTAGACAAGTCCAGCACGGAACTAATTACAGATCAAGATCAAAGGAACATTATCACTCCCTCTTTTAACTTTGTAAGGTGCAATGATACGTTAAGACAATTGTGTATAAAATTGAAAAGAGTAATAGACTTGGCAGCAAACCATGCTTCAATGCACAAGTTAGAGTAAGTAGTAGTTTAAAGGCTGAGGATTAAGAACTTACAACCGCGCTTTGACTGGTGTAGTCATGCCCTTCGTCTTGCTAGTGTGACAGTCCTTGACGATTTCCACAGCATTTGGTTCAGGTACTTTTTGGTCCTTGCGGCTTTCCTCTGCATTTGAAACAAGTCAATATAAATCTGATAACATGGCACAACAAAAAGAGTGAACACAGCAGCTAATTACAAGAGCCTCCAGCTGTGCAATATAGCTACGAGATCCTGTCGTCTGTTTAATTTCACTTTCGTACAGTTGGCCTGTTCTTTGAACAGTTCACCTACAAGAAGATAGATTTGTGAGGCACATGCGTAAATAGGAGTTCACATGTGATCTGATCATAGATATATAACATACTTGATACTTTGGATCAGACCAGTGTTTAACAGGCCTCTACAGTCTTCATCCTCATATTTTCCACTGGAGATGTTTGGGCAGTTCCTGTAAGCCTTGCCTTCAAAATGAGTTTTCCTCAAGTTTACCGATCCTGTCGCAGAGCAGACTTGAAAACATGGGTGCATGCTTGTCTGATTGCATCACTTGGCTATCCAACTTGAACCTCATCTGTTGAAAATTATGGGAGTCTCATACCAGCAACCTAGAAAGTATGGGCAGACCAAGACGATATATACTAATTTCCATACATAACCATACTTACAGATAAATGGTCAAGGAAGTTGAACTGGGTTTTCGTCTTTGTCATTCCTACTGAATCCATGTTGGAGGATACGTGCATGATACCAACGGCAACCGCTGCCTCTGATACTAACTTGGCTGACTTGTGTGCATCACGTGGCTTTTTAAACCTGCCTCAAACGGATCTACATTCTTCCTCCTCTAGATTTAGTTAACCTATCGAGCATTATCCCTGATGTCTAATTCCTCTTGCGCATAGGTGCTAGTCCAACAATGAACATAGGAAGTTAGTGTACATCAAACTGGGAGACTACATAAAAGAAGCATGCAACTGTAACTTGACTCCAGCAACTGCCTTCTTGCTGTTGAAGCTCACAAGATTCATCTGATCTTGCCAACCGTCTTGTGTCAAGAGTGCTTCAGAAGTAGTGTCAGGTCAAGAAGCTTGGAACGTGTTGCTAGCTGAGTTGACAACGAGTAACCTGCGCTGGTATGGTGTCTGTGGAGGTGTTTGCAACAACTAGGGCTGTCACTACTTGTTTGGTGGAAGCTATTAGTTTCTGTTTGGATTTTTTGCAGCTGGTGTAGCACAGGAACCGTGTTTGTACAATTTTCGGTGGACTTTGACCTTCTATTGCACCATCAGTACCAGCAGAATCTGCATAATTTCTTCCGCTTCCGTTTCCGCGCGTCCTGAGTACTAACACCATCCCCTGCCATTCTGTGTTCCTTCCTCTTTCTCTTGCCATATCAAGTCAAGCCGACAAGAAAAAGAAATAAAATTTAGTTCTTCAGAACAAATTGATGCGTGATACAGACAAACTAAACTTTGATGTTAGAACAACCCCATGATAGGAGGATGTAATATGTACGAAACAGGACTCATGAGATAATCAAAAAACTAAATGATGTGTAACTAAGCAGAAGGCATTTCAATAATTAGAATCAATGCAATGGAAGGTAGACACCATATGAAAGATGCTACAAATATCGCTCTGCAAGTTACAGTGTCTCGTCATAACTGGCATTTAAACAAATGTGCAGCATACAAAAATAATCATATGCAGAATGCAAACAACACACACACCAAGTTAAAGGTCTCTCGTCATTAGTGGCATTGCATATTCACAGCTATGATGTGTAAACTAAGCAGAAGGTATTTCAACAATTTAGAAGTAATGAAAGCTAGACATCATATGTAAGATGCAACGAATATCACTCTACCAAGTTAAAACTGTCTCGTCATTAGTGCCATTCCAACAAATTAGTAGTACAAGCTAGAAAATAATGCGAGATGTAAACTATATCAGACTCCCAAGTTAAACATGTCTTGTGAAAGAGTGATTGCAGGTTCACAACAGTAGTACTTTGATGTAAGAACATGGTGTGATAGACAGATATTGTGTGTTCTAGAAACAGGAACACGTGTCTTATTCACAGTATAATGTGTAAAGTAAGCAGATAGAATTCAACAAAATTAGAAGCAATACAAGCTAGACATCATACATAACATGCAACCACTAAACCGTGCCATGTTAGAGGGAGCACCTGTGATGGTGGACAGGGGAGACGTGCCATCATCAACACAGCTACGTTGAGTGTCTATGCATGTGTTGTCTTTCAAATCTTGTTGGGGGGATGGCAGAGTAGAATGTGTAGAGGCCCTCCATTTCAGTTGTTTGGAAGGCACGTTTATCCACTGCTTGCTAATTTCTTTTCTGCTTATTGATTTGCATTGTCAAGTAAAACCGACAAGAAAAAGCAATAAAATTCACTCTTCGAAACTCATTCATGCATGATACTGACAATCACTACCTTGATGTAAGGCAAACACATGATACAAGGATGGAATATGTCCGAAAAATAGGACGGCATGGCATATTCACAACTATTTGCGTAAACTAAACAGAAGTAATTTAATCAAATTACAGCAATACAAGCTAGACACCGTATGCAACATCCAGAACAATATCACACTGCCAAGCTAGAGAAAGCACCTGGGATGCCGGTTTCGCCGGAAGACCGCCATCAGTCCCTGCCTTAATTTTTTCCTTCCTCTTTCTTAATTTTATTGCCTTGCCAAGTCAAACCCACAGAAAAATGATAAAAATTTTCTATTCAAACTCATTGATGCTGGATGCTGACGACAGCACTTTAATGTAAGGCGACCGCATGATAGCGATTGAATGTGTAAGAAAAAAGGACAGCATTGCATATTCACATCTATGATGTGTAAACTAAGCAGAAGAATTTCAACAAATTAGAAGCAATGAAAGCTAGACACCATATGAAAGATGCAATGAATATCACTCTACCAAGTTAAAACTGTCTCATCATAAGTGTCATTTCAACAAATTAGAAGTAGTACAAGCTAGAAAGAATGCGAGATTAACCTATTCACACTCCCAAGTTAAACAGTCTTATGATAAGTGATTGTGGCAGGTTACACAACAGTAGTACTTTAATGTAAGAACATGGTGTGATAGACAGATATTGTATGTTCTAGAGCAGGAACACGTGTCTTATTCACAAGTATAATGTGTAAAGTAAGCAGATGGAATTCAACAAAATTAGAAGCAATACAGCTAGACATCATACATAACATGCAACCACATATAACAGTGCCATGTTAGAGGGAGCACATGTGATGGTGGACTAGGGGAGATGTGCTCATCATCACACATCTACGTTGAGTGTGTATGCATGTGTTGTCTTGCAAATCTTCTTGGGGGATGGCGGAGTAAATCTTGAGGGCCCTCCGTTTTAGTTGTTTGGAAGGAGCACCTTTATCCATCCGCCTTGCTAATTTCCTTCTGCTTTATTGATTTTGCATTGTCGTAAAACCAACAAGAAAAAGCAATAAAATTCACTCTTCAAACTCATTCATGCATGATACTGACAATCACTACTTTGATGTAAGGGAAACACATGATACGAGGATGGATATGTATGAAAAACAGGACGGCATGTCATTTCACAACTATTGTGTAAACTAAGCAGAAGCCATTTCAACAAATTAGAAGCAATGCAGGTAGACAACCACATGAAAGATGTACCAATATGACTGCCAAGTTAAAAGCGTCCCATCATAAATGGCGTTTCAACAAATTAGAACAGTGCATCCTATAAATCATATAAAAGATGCACCCAATGTCACTCTGCATATACTAAGGTGGTTCGTCATAATTGATTGATGCGGGATACAAAAAAAACCGTAGTTTTATGTAAGGACATGCTTAATAGACAGATGTACTATGTACCAAAAACAGGAAGGCATGTCACATTAACAGTATAATGTATAAACTTAGTCAATAGCACATGCAATTTAACCAGATTGAAAGAATTACAATCTAGACACTATATGCAGCATTCAACCACATATCGCTCTGCCAAGTTAGAGCAAGCACCTGCGATGGTGGTGTAGGGGAAATGCGGTCATCAACTAAGAGCTACGTTGACTATCTTCATCTAGCATTTCTGTTTCTTGAGAATCATGTGGGGAGGTTGACACTGCATTGTCTTAAAAGAGGATCTTTTCTCACAGTAATCCATTGGCCTGACTGTCTCATCATAAGAGATTGATGAGGGATACACAAGAACATTAGTTGATGTAAAACATGGTTAATAGACAGATGTAGTAGTCTGTTACCAAAAACAGGAAGCCTGTCATATTCAAAGGTATAATGTGTAAGCTAAGCAGATGCAATTTACCAAATTGGAAGCAATACAAGCTAGAGACCCGGCTGGGGTGGTGAGCATGACACGAGGACCTGAGAGCCTGGTGGGAGCGGGCTGCTTCCACCCACCAGTGCTTTTTAGTTGGCTTGTAGGTGATGCCTGTCTTGCTGGGCTTGTCCACAGCTCGGCCAGTGCCCTGACTGACTATTTGGCTTTCTGGTGCTCCCGGGATGGTGGTTCATGTAAAATATAATTCCTTATCTTATAAAGACCGACTTTGGCCTTTCGAATACAAGCTAGATACCTATGCAACATGCGACCACAATATGACACCCGAAGTTAAAGCAGCACCTGGGATGGTGGTTCATGGAGAGCGAGATCATCAACTACTCCAGTCCTACATTTAACCGTCTCCATCTATTGAACATGCAACCTTTAAAGTGCCGAGACGTGTCTTGCCTGCCAACGAAGAAAGCAGGAGCGACTTTCTCTCTTTTATTTCGTGCTTCTGTCAACAGTTTTGGCAGAGGCTGAAATACCCATGCAAAAAAAAAATAGTGAGAGTATGGGTGAAGTGTGTGCAGAACTAGTGGCCACTGTAAAAGTAGCGCAGATAGTAGGTGGCGAAAAATAAATGACAGGAGCATTATGATAGCTCTACAACATGCATGGCAAACAAAATATATTTCTACTCCATTGATTTTGGTATATATGAGCACAGGGATGGCTGGGAAATGCAGGTACTCCTCGAGCACAACCACCACATGTGGTCCTATCAAAATAACAGTCGACTGAAAATAATAGGTTAGTCAATTTTTTTTGAAATGACCGTCCAATCTACAAGGAATGGGCAGATGGCCTTCGTCTACCTCCCGCCAGTCACTGTTGACGATCTTTCTCGAACTTGCCAGCGACACCGCCGTCCCATACGCCTGCCTCCGCCGCCCCGTCCTTCCCCTCGACCTCACACCCATCGACGTGCTTGGTAGAGCCCCCCCGGTCCATCCCTTTAAGGAAGCCTGGCCGACCTCCATCGGTGCCAGCATGCTCCTAGGCCCCACACACCCTAAGTAAACACCGAGGCGCTGCTTCCCCCGGCGTAATAGGCGGACTAGCGCCTGTTACACCGGGGAATGCTTCCTTTTAATTTGGAATCAACTGAACAAGAATTGAAATCCAGGGGGGCGACGGACCTCTAGCTAAGGTGAATAGTATATAGGAGAAAACTTGTGCATCGCGAGTTACTAGGAACATCTAGTATCAGGAAGAAAGTTTAGGAAGAAGCGGTCACCTAGTCTTTCTTCTGTGGTGTGAATACCGTGCAAGCAGACACGTAAGATTTGCCATGAATAAGGGAAGAGAGTACCAGTTTCCGGTTGCTAGTGTTTGTTGTCCTCCTGATATCGCGGCAATGTTCTTTCTTCTTTTTTCACCGGGGGAACCGATGTTTTGGAGGAAAGTGGACCTTGACGAACCCACTGGCCAAATTGTTGACTGTGTTGCGGTGGCCGTCCTGTCGGCGGAGGGGAAGCGATCTGAGGCGGCAAGGACGGCGTAGCGGGAACAGCTCCGGTGTGGTGGACGGTGGCGATGTTGGAGTGGCAGCGGTGAGGCGCAGGACGGTGGGGTTGAACTGGCTTGGGGTACGGCGCACGCCGGCGTCCTGGAGCACTCGGCCTCGGCTTCAACTACTAGCCGTGGAGGGCGGTTGCGTTTGCGTTGCAGTGGACGATGACATCGTGGTATCGGCTCCCCGGCGTGATGGAGGAGGGCAAGTGGGTTGGTGGGGGATGGGGTGGCACGGAGGGCCCTGGGGAGTTAGCGCGGTGGTGGAGAGGTAGTTTTTGGCGCCCACGGAGTACGATGGGGAACCGGACGGGGGGCGGCGGGGGGAGCTAACAGGTGGGGAACCATGTTTTGGTCTGGGACCGCGCTTGTTTTTGTTTTTTTTTAACAGATGGGACGCGCTTGTTTGAAATTATTGGAAAGTACAAACTTTTCCCCTCTCTTAATTTCGGACCTATACTGCGGTCGGGAGATGGACGGTAACTCCCCAGGTGTTTCGCAAAATAGTGTGCGGGAGCGCGATTTCGGCCGGCGAATTGAGTGGGGTGTTTAGGGCGCGGTCCACACGTGTATGGGGAAAAAAAAAAACATGTTTTTTCGGAGGTGGTTGCCGTTGCGTCTAATGAAATTTACAAACCTACACCCGCGGTTTAGAACCTATGACTCTGGCCGGCTTAGGGCTTTCATGGGTCCGGATCGTAGAAAGTAATTTTTCCTTTCTACCCAAACATTGGGTCTCCACGCGGTTCGGGCAGTAGAGCTCTTTTGTGGCGCTTCGTTTCAATTTTGATGACATAAAAGGCATTTCACTTTAGAGTACTCTTGAACTTTTGAGGATTGCCTAAACTAAGAAAATGTTAAATTTTGGACTTGTGTATGTTTGAAAAACCTCATTAAATTTTATGCCTTCTTTTTTTGGAATTTTGTAGCATTTAAAAATCCATAACTACATTATTTGGAATGGAGGGGTAAATTTTGAATCTCAATTTGTGTAATCACGACTTATATGCGTATTAATGGTACAACAGAGCATAAGCTGCAGATTGGGATGTTCGGGTGGAGGAGGAATCAACAAATGTCCATAATTTAGAGGTTATGATTTACAACATGCCATTGATCTCTAATTCAAAATTGAATGGACTTTCAATTTTGAATTTCGAATTTGGTTGAACCAGTGCTTAATTTTGAATTCAAATGTATGCTGTTCATAGCTAGCCATTTATAATTTCATTGTGTAACTTTTGTATGTATCATTTGCTTTACAACACACAACTGAACTATACCACTTGTATATTCGAATTGCTAAGCAATGCATTGGTCTGGGTTCAAAAATACTGACCCTATGGGATCATTATGTCGAATAATAGCATAGACCTGCCAAATTCTATAGATATAGATGTTGATGGAATCAATGAGGATTCTTAGCGAATTGCAATATCATGATCCCATCCTAATCTTTGGATACCTTTATTTTTTAAAATCAATGTGTACATTAGTCTTTTACTGTAGTTTCACTCTCCATAGGCCCCTCCCATCACACGCCTAACGTTTCTCTCTCACACCTACGCGCACATGGTGTATATCCATCGGTGGTCCCTCACAACATGCCACACACTCTCTCCCGAGTTGTCTTCTTCTTTCTCGCCACATGCTCTCGATATCACCCCCCCTCCTCTCGCAAAATCTTTTCGCCTTTTTTTTCACTAACCTTTTATCACAAGCACTCTTCTCTCACACAACACACTCATACGCATGTACAATCCCCATCGACCTTTCTCTATACATAACCTGCCTACGGTCTCCCGCACCACATGAGCTTTAAGCCTGTCTCGCATGCAATTGTTTCCACCTCTCTTCTTCCCCTAATTGACGGTATGATTCCCATCAGAGCATTCTGTAAGGATGCCCCCTTAAAGTTAAGGTTGGATGAATGGGATATCAAGATGGGTTTACCATTAGTCCGAGGACCTAGTCAATCCTGCCGGCTTTGTCATGGACACAGATCCTTCACGACTCTGGTATCTTTGTCTTGTAATGACTAGTCCCTCCCATGGGTCTCCCTGAATGCGTCTGGGCGACCAATGTGGCGGCAGGACGGAACCAAACCAAGGGCCTCACTGGCCCAGCGGACCTCACGCGTTGACCCCATACCTCTCTGTCCCCTATTCTCGTTCCTTTCACACCCACACATAACCAACACAGACCCACCAAAATATTTTCTCCTCATGCCCTCTATCCCCTCCCCCTTTGCATAGACACACTCAGGGCATCTCTCCGCCGTGACATCCTATCGTCTCTCTCGAGACTCTCGTTGCTCAATTTCAAGTGCTATCTCCTCCACGTCGCCCCTCCCCCCCCCCCCCCCCCCCCCCCGGCCCCTCTATCCAGCCTCTCTCTAATACGTAATACGCACACATACCTCTCTAGGGCCCTGCAAATACGTCACCTACACATTCACCATGTTTAGATCCGTACCCTCCGTGATCTCAAAGCCCTCTCTTCAAACGTTTATGTCGCATACAACCTTCCTTTGAATAAAACCACACAAGTGTGGCCAAAAAATATTTTAGAATTTCTACATATATCAAACATTACAACGTTTATGGAGGAGTATGAACTTAATTTGCATTGCATGGTGCACCCATGATATTTATTCTGCACTTGAATTTTTATATTTTCACACTATATAAAAAGTTCGTCCTAATAAAGAGAAACGAAGGCATCTTCTCTCTCCATCGCATACACCCCCCTCTACGCCCCTTTTTCACGTACGGCAACACAAACTATCTCTCAGTCTCTAAAAAGTCCGCCCCCATCACATTCACGCATGTTTTCATCTTCTTTCTCTACACGATATATACAGTGACGATCTTGTATTTGAAGCGTAAAGCACGATAACTTACCTTGGACTTCAGAATCCACTCATTACTGTCACCATTTATGTTTTGTGGTTGATTATACAGTCACCGGGCCTCACCGTATAGCTCTGTATTTTGCTACAAGACACGACTTAGTTGACCAGTTAAACGCTCCTCCAACGTGGCACCCTAGTGTTTGCATCATATTATCTCACTTCTCACTACCATTGGCCCACTTGTCGCGGGTATAAAATGAAACAACATAAAAAAATATTGGATGGGGTTCGAGTCATGACCCGCGGGCACAGCGGAACAAGGTGGCTTGTATTGGTATGCTGAGCTGTCTGTTTTAACCCACAGGAGCTGGTGTGGTTGATTATAGCAC
>CM022303.1:98731199-98945247 GCA_011799875.1 Thinopyrum elongatum | reverse complement strand
CTCTGCTCTGGTCTCAAGCAGCTATACACCTCACCACGTAGTAGAGTACACCAAATCACCACGACGCACACGCACGCATGCCGATGGAACTGCAAAAAAGATATGTGCAAGCCTGCAGGTGAACTTTATAGCGAGCCGGGCCGCCTACCCCTGGCTGCGCATAGCGTACACATATGCGCAGCCCAGGCGTAGGCGGCCCGGCTCGCTATAAAGTTCACCTGCAGGCTTGCACATATCTTCTTCTTGCAGTTCCATCGGCATGCGTGCGTGTGCGTCGTGGTGATTTGGTGTACTCTACTACGTGGTGAGGTGTATAGCGCGAGACATAGAGAGAGAGCGATATGGGGAGCGGCGGGTTGTTGTTGCCGACCGTAGTGATGCTGGCGCTCAACGTGATGTCCGCGGTGATGGTGGCGCTGGTCAAGGTGGCCATGGCCGGCGGCCTCGACCCGCTCGTGCTCGTCACGCTGCAGCAGCTCGCCGCGGCCATCTTCCTCGGCCCCATCGCGCACTTCAGAGAGGGGTAAGAGTGAGTCCACAAGTCCACACGACATCCATTTCGATTGCATGAAGCTATATACTCCTATGTTATATGTAGCCTATTTCTCATCTTCGATCGGTTGATCGGTCTCATCCATCAGCAAGTCGAGGCCCAAGATGACGCTCGAGATCTTTGCCTACCTCTTCCTCAGCGCCGCGCTCGGGTACTTTTTCTTTCCTTGATCAAATCTTGTATGTTCGATCTTCGAACTAACAACGGCTGGATCATTTCTTGTACTACGTACTACACGATCTTGCATGGTGGCAGGGCGGCGATGAGGCAGTACATGGTCTTCGTGGGGCTGCGCTACACCACGGCGACCTTCGTCAGCGCCTTCTCCAACGTCGCGCCCGTGCTCACCTTCGCGCTCGCAATCGCCACCCGCTCCGAGTCGCTCAACCTCAGGGCCGCCACCGGCGCCGCCAAGCTCTCCGGCACTCTTGTCTCGCTCGCCGGCGCCATGCTGCTCACCTTCTATAGAGGCGTTGCCCTCACCCACGCCAACAGCGCCCACCAGCTCCACCGCTCCCCTTCTTCCCCACCGTCCCCAGACGCCGACTCCGGCAGGCGGTGGACGCTTGGCACGGTGGCGATCCTCGGCAACTGCGTCTGCCTCGCCTGCTGGTACCTGCTCCAGGGCAGGATCGCCAGGAAGTACCCCTACGTCTACTCCTGCAACGCCTTCCTGTCCACCTTCAGCTTCCTCCAGGTCGCCGTCGTCGGCCTCTGCGTGAAGCGCAACCTCGCCGCCTGGATAATCACCAACAAGTTCCAGATCCTCACCGTCCTCTACTCCGTAAGACACCTACCTATGTCATGTATGCTTGCTGCAGTATGCATGTGCTGGCTTGCCACTGATTTTGGTTGCCTGGATTAATTCAGGGCGTGGTGGCGACGGGCGTGTCCTTCGTGCTGCTGACGTGGTGCATCCAGAAGCGGGGGGCTGTGTTCGTCGCCGCCTTCGTCCCGGTGTCGCAGGTCATCGTCTGCATCATGGACTTCACCGTCCTGCATGAACCGCTCTACCTTGGAAGGTACAAACATACATACTGCTTACCCATGGCATGCAGGCCCTGATGGTATGGCATGATTGACATCTGAAACTTACGCTTTGCAAACGTGTATACATGCAGTGTGGTGGGATCTGTGATTGTGATATGTGGCCTGTATCTTCTGCTGTGGGGCAAGAGGCAGGAGGCCTTGCAACAGCATCCAAGAGTTGCTAAAGATGACCGAGAACAACAACAGCAGCAGCAAGTGCAATCGCAGCCATGAATGAAGATTGAGAGACAGAAATCCTCAATTGGGTGTTAACAAGTGCAGCAAATAAGTTCTACAATAATTTTTCCATGTTCTAGTAATTATTGTGATCACTATTCTGGCGCAAATTAGGCTTCAGGATTCTTTCATTCATGAAGCTGTTTAGGTTCTAATCCAAACATATAATTAACTTCAGGATGCTATTATAAATATGTAGTGTACTTTTTTTAAAGGAAATATGTAGTCTACTATATGTATGTAACTTTAAATAGCCGATACGAGTTACGTCATAAATATTGGAAATACGGCTTTACATACATCTTGATCGCACGACCAAGCACACAGTACAACAGAAAGTGTTGAGAATAAAAATCCAAGGATTAGACTTCTTTAGTTGCTTCCAGCAATCCAAATAATTCCAAGAATTGAAACAATCTAAAATTCAGTACAACTTGCAATAATTGAATTAACTGCTTAAAAGATTGGATAAAAACAAATTCATAGCCATATACTGTAGTAATATTTTTAGAAATTTGGTGTGGTAAATGTAAGTTATCATGTGACTATAATTAGAAGATATGGCGTGATGGTTGCTGAATACAATATATTTGAATTATGGGTTTTAATTCTCTATCCTCTCCCTCTATTTTTTTGAAGTTATCCTCTCCCAATACTAATCTTCATATATAAGATAAGATACAGTGTATGTGTATGTGTATGGGGTGCTCCTATACCTCGCTTCACGCGAGTCAGATTGATCTCTCGCTGAAGCAACCTCGCGAATGGGCCGGCCCGCGAGATGTTTATATGACAGGAAAAGAAAAAAAATGTACTTGGCACGTGTTGCATGAACAGACCGAAAATGGATCCCGCTACTTGGGAGTACCAGGATTGGTCGCTTCGCCGGGAGCACCTGCTGCTAGCCGTCCCGCCATGCGCTTGACACGTGTTGCATAAACAGACCGAGGGAATATGAACTAATTGTCAATTAAAATAAACAAAAACATTTAAAAAATGAAAACTAAGCATTTGAAAAAATTGTCGAATCCATACAGATAAAATCTTTCTCATTTATACACAAAATTTATACAGTAAAAAACAAATGTGTATGAAAAAAGTTGATCATGTATTTAAAAAATGTAAAACAAGTATTTGAAAAATGTGGAATAAGTATTAAAAAATGTTGAACAAGAATTTGGAAAATCGGAACAAGTATTTAATTTTTTTTTAATAAGTATTTAAAAAATGTTGAATAAGTATTAAAAAATGTTGAACAAGTATATGAAAAATTTAAACAAGTTTTTAAAAATGTTGAATAAATATTGAAAAATGTTGAACATGTATTTTAAATATTGAATAAGATATAATATGTGAGCAAGTATTTGAAAAATGTTCAATAAACATCGGATAAAGTTGAACATGTGTACACATTTTGTGATCACTATAAAAAAATTGACATGTAACAAAATGTAGAAAAAAACAAAAGAAATAAAGAAAACCAAAACAAACATATTAAACCCAAAAAATATAAAATAAAAAACCGAAGAAACAAATGTTGAAAGAATAAAAAATGAAAACAAAACGAAAACTGGAGAAGAAAAAGAAAAAAAGAAAAGAAAACGAAAAAAGCATTGAAAACCGAAAAATCAAATGAAAAAAATGGAGAAAAACGAATTATATAATGACAAAAATAAAAACCAGAAAAAAAAGAAAAACCAAACCAAAAAAGTAGAGAAATAAAAAAAAACTCCGGTGTTTTACCTCAAGTAGTATGTGCCTCGTATGTGAAACCACCCCCCCCATCAAAAGTGGCGCAATGGCTAGCTGCTCCACGCTCGATCGGAACGAGCACGACGGTTCAAATCTCCTCGCGCGCTCGTTTTCTTCCTTAATTTTATATTTCACTGTGCGCTAGTGGGTCGGCCCAATCTTCGGTCTCACTGAATGCGAGAAATAGTGCTCGCGATGTGTATGTGTATGTGTATGTGTGAGAGAAATCAACATCGGGCGCGCATGAGAAGGACTATGCGGCTCCCGACGCGCGGCTACACGATTCAGAAGCGAGCAACAAGGATCTGTGTGGAAGCATCGAAGGCGGAACTCAAGCTCATGCTCAGAGGTGCGTCGACCGAGCCGGAGGAAATCATCGACTGGGCTCCGGCTGCGGCGGATTCCAGGATCCCATCTCACAGAGTCAAGTGGAGGGTGTTTTGTTCTCTCCAACCACAGATGTGAGCCATGGCGGAGAAGGGCCCTTGGAGGGCGGAAGGGGACTCGCAAACGCGGAGATGGGCCTCGCCGTGGATTCGCCACTCCGCCGCGCTACTGATTCGTACGCTTCACCGACATTTCGGAAGCAGGGGGCAGCCCCATCTAGATCTGGAGCGCCTCTCAGCCACAGGCGCGAGACCGCAAGCTGGGATACAAACCGCAGGAGCCCTGAAAAGGAAACCCCAGTGGACTCGCCGTTTAGACGCGCTTCTGAGGCGTCTGCGGTGCCGGTGATCACCGTCGGTGACATCCCCTGTTTTGGCACGGTGATGGCACATAGGAGCCCAGTCGGCAGTGGAGATAACACAAGTAGGAGCAACGGCTACACGGGGCGACGTGGCGCCGATGTGGTTCCTGGTTCCCAGCTAGAAGATGACGAGGCCTTGGCGGAGCATTTTGGCCAGCTGTGGGTTGGTGAGGGAAACCCTAGCCCACGAGAAGCCAAAGTACGAGTCTGGATCAGGAGAGACCTCTTCCTCGACCGTAGCTTCGCCGCCGCCGACTGCTACCCTGAGCAACTCCCAGATCGCCCGCATCCAGACCCGCCCACCGCTAAATTGATCCGTATATCGCGGACTACCTGGAAAGGGAGCCCTCCAGTATTTGTGGATCTGGTACATATGGTTGTGGATCTGGTACCTATGGCTGTGGGAGAGGGCGCGGCAAGAGGGACAATAACAGGAACAACAGATTTGGGAATGGATTAGACACCAATCAGCAGTTTGACCCGATGGAAATCAACCAGGGGCAGTGGCCTCCTACCTTTGATCAGCAGTTTGGGCCTCCCCAGCAAAACTTCCCCTATGGCTACGGTTTCCAAGGTATGCCGCCTCCCCCTTGGTGCTAGGGTCCATTCTTTCCTCCCCCAATGAATCAGTGGAGGAACCCGGGAAATTGGGGGACCGGTCAGCCTTCTGGAGCGATGCAAGGGCCTGCCCCTGTGCAGCAAAACCCTCAATCTCTGGGTTTCCAGGGGCAAGCCCCTTCTGGCGCACAGCAATCAGGTGGGCAGCTGGTGCAGAAGACACAAAAGCAGGGTCAAGAGCAAAGCGAGGGGATTAGGGTTGGGAAGGAAAACCAATAGCAATGGAAACAAAAACACTGGAAAAGGGAGACATGTTCCTAAAACCCAATAAGCTACTGGGAATGAGTACTCTGATGTTACTTGCTACTGTTGTGGAGAGCCTAGACATCATAGGTCCCATTGCCCTCAACCTCCTTCATGTTTCATCTGTAAAATGGTGACACACAAGGTAGAAGACTGCCCTGAAAGGAAGAAACCTAGGACCTCAGCGAAGTTTGTTGGGAGTGCTGCCATAGGCTTGGGTTTTTTTCCAAGTAGAAGTACCAGATGTCAATGGTCAACATCAAGGAAACATGAAGAATGTTGGAATTGTTTTCATAGAAGCTGGGCAAGTCAACAAGGAGGAGCTAGCTCACAACTTCTCTTTGATATACAAGACTAATTGGCCTTGGCACATAAGAAAGCTGGATGAATGGACCTTTCTGGTCAAATTCCAACCACACATTCCTGTGGAATAGGTAGCTGGGTATCCTAACTTTGGTCTACCTGAACTTGATGGAGTCACTGTCAATGTGGAGATCTGGAAAGGAGAAATGGACCACTATAATGAGCTTCAAACTGGTTGGCTTCAGTTGTCAGGAGTGGCTCCGGCATGGGTTGAGTGGGCTGTCCTAGAGCAATTTGCATCAGTTCTGGGCACCCTAGTGGATGTTGACTGGCAGGGGAACTTCAAGTCCTTCTTTGAGACAGTTAGGATTCAAATCAGATGTAAGGATCACACAAAAATTCCCTCTGAAAGATTTTTTGGTATTGGTAACAAACTCTTCAAGATTAAGATTGTGGTAGAACCCCCAGGAGAAGATAACACTGTGGATGAGCTAAAAGAGGAGGGATCAGACAAAGATGCTGCATCTGCTAACCCTAATCCAAATCCTGGAGTTCAGGGTGCTGCTGCAGGTGGGCAACAAAAAAAACCTACCCCTAATAGTAGTGGTGGAGGAATGAGTGTTGGCTCTCAAAACCCCAAGAACACCAAGCAAACAACATTTACATACCTGCAGCAGCTGAAGGACCCTGAGATAGATGATTTGAGTTGCAACTTGCTACAAGAAATGGAACTAGGAGAAGATGAAGATGATGAAGTCCTCAACAATCTAGATGACACAGCCAGAGAGCATTACACTGATGACTCTGAAGAAGTGATTTGCAGTCCTGCCCCTGGTGGTAATCTAGGAGCTCCACCTCCAGTTGCTCAGAATGAGAAGTGGGGTCTTGTTCAGGCACAAAGGAAAAGCTCTAGGGTTGATGTGCAGGGCAGAATTATGCTGGAGAGCACTACAAAAAATATACACTTCCGTGATGATACGTGTTTGTCACAGTAGGTCACGTTTTCTGTCATACATGTACATCCATGACGATTTTATGACAGAATCAACATAGTCATACCTGTGCTGTCGTAGAAGTGTTCCATGACAATACCAAAATTATCATCACAGAAGTGTTCACTTTCATGACGATAAATGACGCGTCATGGAAGTGCTTTCATCAAGGGTAACCGACACGTGGCATCCACCGTAACGGGTCGCCGTTAATCTATCGGGTCCGGTTTTGGATCCGATAACCCGTTAACAGCAACGACCAATGGCAATTTTCCACGTGTAAAATTCTCATTGGCCGGAGGAAACACGTGTTAGCTCGTCATTGTGTCAGATACGCGCCTATGATATGTCGACACGTGCGACGGCCCAACACTGGCCCATTTATCTTACAAAGGCAGGCCCGTTTGACTTGGTCAAATGATAGCGGGCCGGCCCATGAAAAGCCTGTTAACGGTCTGTTCGCATATAGCCCATTTTACGGCCCGGTAACTCACGGCCCATTATGGCGTTCCCGAAATTGGCCCAACAGCGTCATGTGGGCCATCCAATATAATACCAGCCCGTTTCATTTTTGGCCCATGTATGGCCCACGACGTCTTTCGGCCGATACAAGGCCTTTCGTATCTTTGGGCCCTTTAATGGGCCGCGGTGACTCTGGCCCATAATAAACAGTAAATTTCTTTATGCCCAGTAACGGCCCATGATTCACATGGGCCGTTTCCAGCCCGTGTTAGCTTTCGGCCTACTGACGGCCCATACATTTTTGGTCTCCTTTCCGACCATTGATTACTTCCGGCCCGTTACTGGCATGTTCCCCTAATGGGCCAAATTTGGCCTGTGGTTAGAATCGGCCCGTTTGTGGCCAGTTAACCTGTTGCGCCGTTTCCAGCCCGTCCTATATTCTGGCCCATTAACGACCCGTTATGCCTGTGACAGAATTAAGCCTTTGCTGTCTTCCGGCCTGTTACTGTGCTGGCCCGATACCAATTACGCCCGTTTACGGCCCATGTGGGCCCATTTATCCGACGCCCCGAGGCCCACTGAATCTACATGCCGTTGGAGGCCCATTTATCCGACGGCCCATGGATCCTACGGCCCGTAGCAGGCTCAAGGTTACCACGGTCCGTATATGGCCCATGGTTGTTGCGGCCACTAGCAAACCAAGGAAAAAGAAGACTAGGGAAATAAATAAGCAAGAAACTAATGCTAGGCTATTAAGGTGATTGCACAGATTACATCCACTGGGCATCAAAGTTCGCCACCAGTGCAAATATAGGGAACACCCTACACTATACAAAAATGGCTTGCTGTTTTCTTCTGCCGGTCGCTGCAAGTTAAGAACAAATTTTGTATCGCAACAAAACAAATTACAACCATAAAACAAAAGGAAGGTTGGCATAAAACTTAACAGTCCGGCAGATAAATGCACCACCAGAAGTTCAGAAGCTCTGTTCATTTGACCTGACTGTTACATTTTCATGCTGTACTGTCCGATGGAGCACCATAACCTTCACCTTCATTTCTCCTAGGCTCCTGAACAACATAGCAAATGTCTGATAGTCTGGTTTCAAAACCATGCATATCTTGACGACATCGAACAATGGGTGTCCTTGTTTCACAAAGGGTCTCTGTTAGGGAATGGACTTGTGTCTGGAGCACAGATATAACATTGTTTTGAGCTTGCATATCTTGATCATGCGGCAGTTTGGACGGGATTGCCTTAACAACCAACCCAGTATTACGCAGGAACGTGCTTTTGGCACTGTTAGTGGACAGGTACTGACCCACTGCAGCAAGAGGTGACATTGTGGTTATAATTGCCTCGTCACCTTCAGAAGGTGGCGGTTCCACCATTTGTTCCATAGCTTGCTGAAAAGTTGAGTTTTTTACATTAGTAGTACCAGAATAGAAGATATTAAGAAGGCAGCAAAACCAAACAAAATAGGTTTGCTCTATATACAGAACTTATTCTGGTGAACCCGTGTAAAATATTAAAGTACAAAATAAAACCAGGTTCCAAACATATAACCATGTACTATGGCTAATGTATTGCCTATTTCTTCACATTGTATTGACATCTAAGGATAAAGAGACAAAGTTTATAATACGATAAGCATAGTATGACATCATTCATATCACAAAACAACTGAGAACAGACAAACATGCAATTATAACGTTGTGTAGACAAGTCCAGCACGGAACTAGATTACAGATCAAGATCAAAGGAACATTATCACTCCTCTCTTTTAAACTTTGTAAGGTGCAATGATACGTTAAGACAATTGTGTATAAAATTGAAAAGAGTAATAGACATTGGCAGCAAACCATGCAGTTCAATGCACAAGTTAGAGTAAGTAGTAGTTAAAAGGCATGAGGATTAAGAACTTACAACCGCGGCTTTGACTGGTGTAGTCATGCCCTTCGTCTTGCTAGTGTGACAGTCCTTGACGATTTCCACAGCATTTGGTTCAGGTACTTTTTGGTCCTTGCGGGCTTTCCTCTGCATTTGAAACAAGTCAATATAAATCTGATAACATGGCACAACAAAAAGAGTGAAACAGCAGCTAATTACAAGAGCCTCGCAGTGTGCAATATAGCTACGAGATCCTGTCGTCTGTTTGAATTTCACTTTCGTACAGTTGGCCTTGTTCTTTGAACAGTTCACCTACAAGAAGATAGATTTGTGAGGCACATGCGTAAATAGGAGTTCAACATGTGATCTGATCATAGATATATAACATACTTGATACTTTGGATCAGACCAGTGTTTAACGAGGCCTCTACAGTCTTCATCCGATATATTTTCCACTGGAGATGTTTGGGCAAGTTCACTGTTAGCCTTGCCTTCAAAATGAGTTTTCCTCAAGTTATACCGATACTGTCGCAGAGCAGACTTGAAAACATGGGTGCATGCTTGTCTGATTGCATCATCTTGGCTATCCAACTTGAACCTCATCTGTTGAAAATTATGGGAGTCTCATTACCAGCAACCTAGAAAGTATGGGACAGACCAAGACGATATTACTAATTTCCATACATAACCATACTTACAGATAAATGGTCAAGGAAGGTGTTGAACTGGGTTTCGTCTTTGTCATTCCTGTACTGAATCCATGTTGGGAGGATACGTGCATGATACCTAACGGCAACCGCTGCCTCTGATACTAACTTGGCTGACTGTGTAGCATCACGTGGCCTTTTTAAACCTGCCTCAAAACGGATCTACATTCTTCCTCCTCTAGATTTAGTTAACCTATCGAGCATTATCCCTGATGTCTAATTCCTCTTGCGCATAGGTGCTAGTCCAACAATGAACATAGGAAGTATTAGTGTACATCAAACTGGGAGACTACATATAAAGAAGCATGCAACTGTAACTTGACTCCAGCAACTGCCTTCTTGCTGTTGAAGCTCACAAGATTCATCTGATCTTGCCAACTCGTCTTGTGTCAAGAGTGCTTCAGAAGTAGTGTCAGGTGGCAAGGGAGCTTGGGAACGTGTTGCTAGCTGAGTTGACAAACGAGTAACTCGTGCAGCTGGTGGTACTGTGGAAGGTGTTGCAACAACTAGGGCTGTCACTACTTGTTTGGTGGAAGCTATTAGTTTCTGTTTGGATTATTTTGCAGCTGGTGTAGCACAGGATACCGTGTTTGTACAATTTTCCGGTGGACTTTGACCTTCTATTGCACCATCAGTACCAGCAGAATCTGCATAATTCTTCCGCTTCCGTTTCCGCGCGTCCTGAGTACTAACACCATCCCCTGCCATTCTGTGTTCCTTCCTCTTTCTCTATGCCATATCAAGTCAAGCCGACAAGAAAAAGAAATAAAAATTTAGTTCTTCAGAACAAATTGATGCGTGATACAGACAAACTAAACTTTGATGTTAGACAACCCCATGATAGGAGGATGTAATATGTACGAAAAACAGGACGTCATGAGATAATCAGAACTATGATGTGTAAACTAAGCAGAAGGCATTTCAATAAATTAGAATCAATGCAATGGAAGGTAGACACCATATGAAAGATGCTACAAATATCGCTCTGCCAAGTTAACAGTGTCTCGTCATAACTGGCATTTAAACAAATGTGAAGCAGTACAAGAAATAAATCATATGCAAGATGCAAACAACATCACACTACCAAGTTAAAGGTCTCTCGTCATTAGTGCCATTGCATATTCACAGCTATGATGTGTAAACTAAGCAGAAGGTATTTCAACAAATTAGAAGTAATGAAAGCTAGACATCATATGTAAGATGCAACGAATATCACTCTACCAAGTTAAAACTGTCTCGTCATTAGTGCCATTCCAACAAATTAGTAGTACAAGCTAGAAAATAATGCGAGATGTAAACTATATCAGACTCCCAAGTTAAACATGTCTTGTGAAAAGAGATTATTGCAGGTTACACAACAGTAGTACTTTGATGTAAGAACATGGTGTGATAGACAGATATTGTGTGTTCTAGAAACAGGAACACGTGTCTTATTCACAAGTATAATGTGTAAAGTAAGCAGATAGAATTCAACAAAATTAGAAGCAATACAAGCTAGACATCATACATAACATGCAACCACATATAACCGTGCCATGTTAGAGGGAGCACCTGTGATGGTGGACAAGGGGAGACGTGCTCATCATCAACACAGCTACGTTGAGTGTCTATGCATGTGTTGTCTTTCAAATCTTGTTGGGGGGATGGCAGAGTAGAATGTGTAGAGGCCCTCCATTTCAGTTGTTTGGAAGGAGCACGTTTATCCACTGCCTTGCTAATTTCTTTCTGCTTTATTGATTTTGCATTGTCAAGTAAAACCGACAAGAAAAAGCAATAAAATTCACTCTTCAGAACTCATTCATGCATGATACTGACAATCACTACCTTGATGTAAGGCAAACACATGATACAAGGATGGAATATGTACGAAAAATAGGACGGCATGGCATATTCACAACTATTTGCGTAAACTAAACAGAAGTAATTTAATCAAATTACAAGCAATACAAGCTAGACACCGTATGCAACATGCAAGACAATATCACACTGCCAAGCTAGAGAAAGCACCTGGGATGCCGGTTTCGCCGGAAGACCGCCATCAGTCCCTGCCTTAATTTTTTCCTTCCTCTTTCTTAATTTTATTGCCTTGCCAAGTCAAACCCACAAGAAAAATGAATAAAAATTTTCTATTCAGAACTCATTGATGCTGGATGCTGACGAGCACTACTTTAATGTAAGGCGACCGCATGATAGGACGATTGAATGTGTAAGAAAAAAGGACAGCATTGCATATTCACATCTATGATGTGTAAACTAAGCAGAAGGAATTTCAACAAATTAGAAGCAATGAAAGCTAGACACCATATGAAAGATGCAATGAATATCACTCTACCAAGTTAAAACTGTCTCATCATAAGTGTCATTTCAACAAATTAGAAGTAGTACAAGCTAGAAAAGAATGCGAGATGTAACCTATATCACACTCCCAAGTTAAACATGTCTTATGATAAGTGATTGTTGCAGGTTACACAACAGTAGTACTTTAATGTAAGAACATGGTGTGATAGACAGATATTGTATGTTCTAGAAGCAGGAACACGTGTCTTATTCACAAGTATAATGTGTAAAGTAAGCAGATGGAATTCAACAAAATTAGAAGCAATACAAGCTAGACATCATACATAACATGCAACCACATATAACAGTGCCATGTTAGAGGGAGCACATGTGATGGTGGACTAGGGGAGATGTGCTCATCATCAACACATCTACGTTGAGTGTGTATGCATGTGTTGTCTTGCAAATCTTCTTGGGGGGATGGCGGAGTAGAATCTGTAGAGGCCCTCCGTTTTAGTTGTTTGGAAGGAGCACCTTTATCCACTGCCTTGCTAATTTCCTTCTGCTTTATTGATTTTGCATTGTCAAGTAAAACCAACAAGAAAAAGCAATAAAATTCACTCTTCAGAACTCATTCATGCATGATACTGACAATCACTACTTTGATGTAAGGGAAACACATGATACGAGGATGGAATATGTATGAAAAACAGGACGGCATGTCATATTCACAACTATTTGTGTAAACTAAGCAGAAGCCATTTCAACAAATTAGAAGCAATGCAAGGTAGACACCACATGAAAGATGTAACCAATATGACTGCCAAGTTAAAAGCGTCCCATCATAAATGGCGTTTCAACAAATTAGAAGCAGTGCATGCTATAAATCATATAAAAGATGCAACCAATGTCACTCTGCATATACTAAAGGTGTCTCGTCATAATTGATTGATGCGGGATACAAAAAAACCGTAGTTTTATGTAAGGACATGCTTAATAGACAGATGTACTATGTACCAAAAACAGGAAGGCATGTCACATTAACAGGTATAATGTATAAACTTAGCAGAATAGCACATGCAATTTAACCAGATTGAAAGAATTACAATCTAGACACTATATGCAGCATTCAACCACATATCGCTCTGCCAAGTTAGAGCAAGCACCTGCGATGGTGGTGTAGGGGAAATGCGGTCATCAACTACAGAGCTACGTTGACTATCTTCATCTAGCATTTCTGTTTCTTGAGAATCATGTGGGGAGGTTGACACTGCATTCTTTAAAAGAGGATCTTTTCTCACAGTAATCCATTGGCCTGACTGTCTCATCATAAGAGATTGATGAGGGATACACAAGAACATTAGTTTGATGTAAGAACATGGTTAATAGACAGATGTAGTAGTCTGTACCAAAAACAGGAAGGCATGTCATATTCAAAGGTATAATGTGTAAGCTAAGCAGATGCAATTTAACCAAATTGGAAGCAATACAAGCTAGAGACCCGGCTGGGGTGGTGAGCATGATCATCGAGGACCTGAGAGCCTGGTGGGAGGCGGGCTGCTTCACCACCACCGTAGCTTTTTAGTTGGCTTGTAGGTGATGCCTGTCTGTGCTGGGCTTGTCACTAGCTCGGCCAGTGCCCTGACTAGCTATTTGGCTTCTGGTGCTCCCGGGATGGTGGTTCATGTAAAAAATATATTTCCTTATCTTAATAAAGACCGACTTTGGCCTTTCGAATACAAGCTAGATACCATATGCAACATGCGACCACATATGACACCGCGAAGTTAAAGCAAGCACCTGGGATGGTGGTTCATGGAGAGCGAGATCATCAACTCCAGTCCTACATTTACCGTCTCCATCTATTGAACATGCAACCTTTAAAGTGCCGAGACGTGTCTTGCCTGCCAACGAAGAAAGCAGGAGCGACTTCTCTCTTTTATTTCGTGCTTCTGTCAACAGTTTGGCAGAGGCTGAAATACCCATGCATAAAAAAAAATAGTGAGAGTATGGGTGAAGTGTGTGCAGAACTAGTGCACTGTAAAAGTAGCAGATAGTAGGTGGCTGAAAAATAAATGACAGGAGGCATATGATAGCTCTACAACATTGCATGGCAAACAAAATTAGATTCTACTCCATATGATTTTGTAATATATGAGCACAGGGATGGCTGGGAAATGCAGGTACTCCTCGAGCACACCACCACATGTGGTCCTATCAAAATAACAGTCGACTGAAAATAAATAGGTTAGTCAATTTTTTATGAACCGTCCAATCTACAAGGAATGGGCAGATGGCCTTCGTCTACCTCCCGCCAGTCACTGTTGACGATCTTTCTCGAACTGCCAGCGACCACCGGCCCAGACGCCTGCCTCCGCCGCCCCGCCTTCCCCTCGACCTCACACCATCGACGTGCTTGGTAGAGCCCCCCGGCCATCCCTTTAAGCCTGGCCGACCTCCAGATCGGGTGCCAGCAGCTCCTAGGCCCCACACACCCCTAAGATAAACACCGAGGCGCTGCTTCCCCGGCGTAATAGGCGGACTAGCGCCTGTTACACCGGGGAATGCTTCCTTTAATTTGGAATCAACTGAACAAGAATTGAAATCCAGGGGGGCGACGGACCTCTAGCTAAGGTGAAATAGTATATGAGGAGAAACCTTGTGCATCGCGAGTTACTAGGAACATCTAGTATCAGGAAGAAAGTGTAGGAAGAAGCGGTCAACTAGTGTCTTCTGTGGTGTGAATACCGTGCAAGCAGACACGTAAGATTTGCATGAATAAGGGAAGAGGAGTACCAGTTCCGGTTGCTAGTGTTGTGTCCTCCTGATATCGCGGCAATGTTCTTCTTTTTACCGGGGGAACCGATGTTTTGGAGGACAGTGGAGCCTTGGACGAACCCATGGCCAAATTGTTGACTGTGTTGCGGTGGCCGTCTGTCGGCGGAGGGGAAGCAGATCTGAGGCGGCAAAGGACGGCGTAGCGGGAACAGCTCCGGTGTGGTGGACGGTGGCGATGTTGGAGTGGCAGCGGTGAGGCGCAGGACGGTGTGGTTGAACTGGCTTGGGTACGGCGCACGCCGGCGTCCTGGAGGCAGCTCGGCCTCGGCTTCAACTACTAGCCGTGGAGGGCGTTGCGGTTGCGGTTGCAGTGGACGATGACATCGGGGTATCGGCTCCGGCGTGATGGAGGAGGGCAGTGGTTGATGGGTGGGATGGGGTGGCGGACGGAGGACGCTGGGGTTTCGCGGGTGGTGGAGAGGTAGTTTTGGCGCCCACGGAGTACGAATGGGGAACCGGACGGGGGGGCGGGGGGAGCTAAGTGGGAACCATGTTTTGGTCTGGGACGCGCTTGTTTTTGTTTTTTTTAACAGATGGGACGCGCTTGTTTGAAATTATTGGAAAGTACAAACTTTGCCCCTCTCTTAAATTTCGGACCTACTGCGGGTCGGGGATAGGACGGTAATCCCAGGTGTTCCAAATAGTGGGCGGGAGCGATTTCGGCCGAGCGAATGTGTGTTTAGGCGGCCACGGTGTATGAATGTTTTTCGGAGGTGGTTGCGTTGCGTCTAGATGAATTTACAAACCTACCCCGGTTTAGACCTATAGACGTCGGGCCGGTAGGCTTCATGGGTCGGAGTTAGAAAAGTAATTTCCTTCTACCAAACATTGGTCTCACGCGGTTTCGGGCGAGTAGAGGCTCTTTTGGCGCTTCGTTCGAAATTTTGAAATAAAAGCATTCACGTTTAGAGTACTCTTGAACTTTGAGGATTGACCTAAATAGAAAATGTTAAATTTGGACTTGTATGTTTGAAAACCTCATTAAATTATGCGCTTCTTTTTGGAATTTTGACATTTAAAAATCCTATAACTACGATTATTTTGGAATGGAGGAGGTAAATTTGAATCTATTTTGTACACGACTATATATGCTATTATGTACAAAAGCAGAGCAAAGATTGGTGCCCCCATAATTTAGGTATGATTTACAAATGCCATGATCTCTAATTCAAATAATTGAATGGACTTCATGTTGAATTCGAATTTGTTGAACCAGCTTAAGTTGAATTCAAATGTATGCTAGTTCATAGCTAGCCATTTATAATGTTCATTGTGTAACTTTTGTATGTATAATGTGCTTTACACACACAACATGAACTATACTCACGTTTATATTCGAATTGCTAAAGCAATGCATTGTCTGGAGTTCAAAATACTGACCCTATGGATCAATTATGTCGAATAATAGCATAGACATGCTCAAATTCGATAGAATATAGATGTCTGATGGATCAATGAGGATTCCTTACGCGAATTGCAAATATCATGATCCCATCCTAATATTTGGATACAATTTATATTTTTAATCAATGTGTACATTAGTCTTTTACGTGTAGTTTCACTCTCCATAGGCCCCTCCTCACACACGCGCTAACTTTCTCTCTCACACATACGCGCACATGGTGTATATCCATCGGTGGTCTCTCACACATGCTCACACACTCTCTCCCGAGGTGTCTTTCTCGCACACATGCTCTCGATATCACCCTCCCTCCCTCTCGCAATCATTTTCGACTGTTTTCACTAACCTTTATCACAAGCACTCTTCCTCTCACACGCATACGCATGTACAATCCCCATCGACCCTTTCTCTATACATAGACCTGCCTACGTGTCTCCCGCACGCACATTATCTTTAAGCCTGTCTCGCATGCATTGTTTCCACCTCTCTTCCTAATTGACGGGTATGATTCCAGCAGAGCATTCTGTAGGATGCCCCTTAAAGTTAGGTTGGATGAATGGTAATATCAGAGATAAGGGGTTACCTTAGTCCGAGGACCTAGGGTTACAAATCCTAGCCGGCTTTGTCAGTGGACACAGAGTCCTTCACGACTCTGGTATCTTTGTCTTGTATGACTAGTCCTCCATGGGTCTCCCTGAATGCGTCATGGGCCGACCAATGTGGCGCAGGACGGAACCAAACCAAGGGCCTCACCTTGGCCCAGCGGACCTCACGCGGTGACACACTCTCTGCCCCTAGGTCTCGTTATCTTTTCACACCCACACATACCAACACAGACACCACACAAAATATTTTCTCCTCATGCCTCTATCCCCTCCCCCCTTGCATATACACACTCAAGGGCATCTCTCGCCGTGACATCCTATTCGTCTCTCTCTAGACCTCTCTCATTTCAAGTGCTATCTCTCCCACGTCGCCCCTCCCCCCCCCCCCCGCCGGCCCCTCTATCCATGCCTCTCTCGAATACGTAATACGCACACATACCCTCTCTAGGCCCTGCCAAATACGTCAACTACACATTCACACATGTTAGATCACGTACCCCATTGATCTCAAAAGCCCTCTCTTCACGTTTATTTCGCATACAACATTCCTTTTGAATAAAACCACACAAAGTGTGGCCAAAAAATTATTTTAGAATTTCTACATATATACAACATTACAAAGTTATATGGAGGAGTATGAACGTTAATTTGCATTGCATGGTGCACCCAATGATATTTATTCTGCACTGTGAATTTTTATATTTTCACACTATATATAAAGTTAGTCATAATAAAGAGAAACGAAGAGCATCTCTCTCTCCATCGCATACACCCCCTCTACGCCCCTTTCACGTACGCACACAAACTATCTCCAGGTCCTCTAAAAGTACGCCCCCAGCACATTCACGCATGTTTCATCTTTCTCTCACGATATATACAGTGACGATCATTGTATTTGAAGCGAAAGCACGATACGTACATTGGACTTCAGAATCCACTCATTACGGTCACCATTTATGTTTTGTGGTTATTATACAGTCACGGGCTCACCGTATAGCTCTGTATTTGCTCAAGACACGACTAGTTGACCAGTTAAACGCTCCACGTGGCACCTCTAGTGTTGCATCATATTATCTCACTACCATTGGGCCCACTTGTCGGCGTGTATAAGAATGAAAACAAACGATAAAAAAATATTGGATGGTGGTTCGAAGTCATGACCGCGGGCACAGCGGACAAGGTGGCCTTGTATTGGTATGCTGAGCTGTCTGTTTTAACACACAGGAGCTGGTGTGGTGATTATACACACACGCACGCATGCACACGAACTGCATGCACGCAACACTCACACGTACACACGCAGCCACGCACGCACGCAACACTCACACGTACACACGCAGCCACGCACACACGCAACACTCACACGCACACACGCACGCACGCAACAGTCACACACACACACGCACGCATTCATGCACACACCACACGACCAACACACACGCTCATGCTCAAGTGCTCAACCTACACGTACATGCGCACACATCAGGACCTGACAGACACATACACAACCAGGTGGTTCCCGCGCACGGGTTGGAGTCTTGTCGTGCCTGCGTAAATTTGTGTTTATCTTACCTTTTTCCTATGCGAACTGACATGTGGGACCCACAAGGAACGTGATCAATTTAACCAGTCAACATAGTGCCACACAGACTATTTGGCCGGTCAATAGAGTGCAATCCAATGCTGAATGGTGAGCAAGTGACCGTATAATCACCGCAAAACGTATATAGTGACCGTAATGAGCGTATTCTGAAGTTCGGTGACCATATTACGCTTTTCGCTTGAAACACACTCACCGCCAGTGTATTTATCTCTTCTCTCGCTCTCTCTGTGAAGCCGAGTAGGCCAACGTGCCAGTGCCTAAATTGGCGCACGCCACCCCATTATTGCTGTACTGGTTTCGTAAGAGCGAACAAGGATTCACGTCTACTGTACAAACTGTAGATATGAGTTACAAATGCTATGAAGACGAATACAAATATTTGAATCCACTTTATGCCCAATTTCTCTCTGTAGGCCCTCCAAAAGTACATCTCTACACGTTCTCGCATGTTACATCTAACAACTATGCAATACAGCACTACTACTACACTCTAACACAATAAATCATATGTGTTTTTAGTTTTACTAGATCTCATATTGTTACTTAATTATTCAGTTTGCATACATTAAAATTGCCGTTGAAATGTATGGCTAGTATCATCTACCGCGCAGGAAAAATCCCGCCCTTACCTATTTAATCGGGTTTGTATCGATGGATCGTGCGAAATAGCAAAACTATAGTAGTACTACAGTACAAGTAACAGTTCACTGGACCGCCGTGTCGTGTACTCCGTCGTTGTAAGAGTGGAGCGCTCGCTTTCATAAATGTGCTAGTCCCTTTCGCCGACATGTGGGACATCAAGCAACCGGTTCCACGTGCCATACCGAAATAACAGTGCAGAGCAGCAGGGGGGAAGCACCCTAGTCATGGCGCCGGTGTAGTAATGAGCAATGAGGCGTCAAATCACAAAGCTGCACCTTTCTCGCAGTTAAGTTGGAGGGACGAAGTAATGCTAAAAAAAGAAGTTGGAGGGACGAAGCAACCATCATTTCACTTGTTGCTGAATCCGCTTCTCCCTCATCTTCTTCAAGTTAACCACGTGTTGCTTCTGTCGTTGTTCTACCTCATGTGGGATGCGGATCGGCTTGGTAAAGCACTGACATGTGGGACCGCATGTTAGCAAACCGCCAGGCCAACGTCCTCTAAAAATAAGAAACCTCCCCCGCCTTCCGTGCGGCAAAATCACCTCCTTTTTACTAATCTTGATACTATAATTTTTTAGATAATATAATCGAGATTTGTATAGATAGCACACAGGAGCAAAACCAAGTGGTATGGTTAAGGGCATCCACAATGTGTAGCCAAATGTGAACATAGCTTTTGGCATCGATGGGAACCATTGTGGAGGGTGCTGCCAAAGCCAAAAAGATGGAACCAAAGCTCCCTAATTGATTGATTGAAGGAATAGAAAAATGCAACCTCTCTCCTCTTTCTCCCGTGCTTGGATGCATGTACAGTATAGAGCACGGAGTCTACTCCCCTGTCCCTTCTATCACAAATCACAAAGCAGTGAGGCGTCAAATCACAAACCACGGACGAAGCAACCATCATTTCACTCTTCGCTGACTCCGCTTCTTCATCGTCTTCTTCGAGAAACCACCTTACTGCACTAAGATGGACAGACGGCGCTATTGTGTAGTACTAGTACATTTACGCCTCATTTGGTTCAACAGACTTCTTGGATGCAAAGAAGGCGGTTGTCTCGGCTTGCAGGCGGCGCTTGCGAAAAACTTACCGTGGTCTCCCTCAATGGTGTGCTCCATCGAACGCACTTTGCCAAAGCCACAACGTTCGAGATATCGTCGACGTCACTGCAATGGGGAAGGAAGTCAAATAGTTACTACCTCCATTTTTTTGTATACAAGGCCAGTATCAAAATTACAATTTGCAGAAGGCCACTAACACTAATCGAGGCAAAATTGATGGGGTTTGCCTCATACTAGCAACCAAGGACATTAATATACCCTTGCATGCATGCGGAAGTGACAAGGTTGGTTTGCATGCCGCTGCATTAATCAAGCAATGAGGAGTGAGATGGTTAGCTCTTTGGGCGTTGGATAAAAAATACGCATTAATTGACATGTCAAACGAGGATTTGTATAGATCAATCACGCGAAGGAAAACCCCACCTTTCTTTTTTAACACAAGTAGTACGTATGTACTTGTATCCTGTTTGGGTATAGGCCTTGCATTGCCATACTTCGCCACACATTTTTGCCAAGCTTGCCTAAAGTTTTGCAAAATGAAAAGGAGGCACACTTGTGCACGGCTGTCACGGTCGCACCGCACCCTCACACAGTCGCTCCTGCATGCCGCAAACCCAACCAAGGGAACACACCCTCACTGACACGTGCTACTGCATGTTATCAAACCAAACTGAGCCAACCTACCGCTGACACATAATTTTTGTTCATACAGTATGTTTATCTGACCGCATGTTGGGGAAGATCCGTGTGGCTGATGACCCACAAGTATAGGGGATCTATCGTAGTCCTTCCGATAAGTAAGAGTGTCAAACCCAACGAGGAGCAGAAGGAAATGACAAGCGGTTTTCAGCAAGGTATTCTCTGCAAGCACTGAAATTATCGGTAACAGATAGTTGTGTGATAAGATAATTCGTAACGGGTAACAAGTAACAAAAGTAACTAAGGTGCAGCAAGGTGGCCCAATCCTTTTTGTAGCAAAGGACAAGCCTGGACGAACTCTTATATAAAGCAAAGCGCTCCCGAGGACACATGGGAATTGTTGTCAAGTTAGTTTTCATCATGCTCATATGATTCTCGTTCGTTACTTTGATAATTTGATATGTGGGTGGACCGGTGCTTGGGTGCTGCCCTTCCTTGGACAAGCCTCCCACTTATGATTAACCCCTCTCGCAAGCATCCACAACTACGAAAGAAGAATTAAGATAAATCTATCCATAGCATAAAACATATGGATCCAAATCAGCCCCTTACGAAGCAACGCATAAACTAGGGTTTAAGCTTCTGTCACTCTAGCAACCCATCATCTACTTATTACTTCCCAATGCCTTCCCCTAGGCCCAAATCATGGTGAAGTGTCATGTAGTCGACGTTCACACAACACCACTAGAGGAAAGACAACATACATCTCATCAAAATATCGAACGAATACCAAATTCACATGATTACTTATAACAAGACTTCTCCCATGTCCTCAGGAACAAACGTAACTACTCACAAAGCATATTCATGTTCATAATCAGAGGAGTATTAATTATCATTAAGGGTCTGAACATATGATCTTCCACCGAATAAACCAACTAGCATCAACTACAAGGAGTAATCAACACTACTAGCAACCGACAGGTACCAATCTGAGGTTTTGAGACAAAGATCGGATACAAGAGATGATTTAGGGTTTGAGAGGAGATGGTGCTGGTGAAGATGTTGATGGAGATTGACCCCCTCTCGATGAGAGGATCGATGGTGATGACGATGGCGATGATTTCCCCCTCCCGGAGGGATGTTTCTCCGGCAGAACAGCTCTGTCGGAGCCCTAGATTGGTTCTGCCCAGGTTCCGCCTCGGGACGGCGGCGCTACGTCCCGAAAGCTTCCTTCTGATTTTTTCCAGGTCAAAACACACCACATAGCAGAAGATGGGCATCGAGGGCCTACCAGGTGGCCCACAAGGCAGGGGGGCGCGCCCTCCACCCTTGTGGATGGCTGGTGGCCCCCTCTGGTGCTTTCTTTGCCCAATATTTTTTGCTAATTCCAAAATAACTCTCCGTGAAGTTTCAGGACTTTTGGAGTTATGTAGAATAGGTCTCTAATATTTGCTCCTTTTCCAGCCCAGAATTCCAGCTGCCGGCATTCTCCCTCTTCATGTAAACCTTGTAAAATAAGAGAGAAAAAGCATAAGTATTGTGCCATAATGTGTAATAACAACCCATAATGCAATAAATATCAACATAAAAGCATGATGCAAAATGGACGTATCAACTCCCCCAAGCTTAGACCTCGCTTGTCCTCAAGCGAAAGCCGAAATCAAAAAATATGCCCACATGTTTAGAGATAGAGGTGTCGATAAAATAAAATACGGACATGAGGGCATCATGATCATCTTTAGAACAGCAACATATATTGTCATATAATTTCTTATGCCAAAGTAACAATTCGTTCACAAGGTAAAGTATGAATCAAAAACTTCATTGAAAAACTAACAAACTATGATCTCAGTCATTGGAGCAATTACAATTTATCATAACATCGGAAAGAGTCAATTTAAGAGCTTTTCAGTAAGTCCACATACTCAACTATCATTTAGTCTTTCACAATTGCTGACACTCACGCGATACTTATGGGTCCAAAGCTTCAGTCGGACACAGAGAAAGATAGGGGCTTATAGTTTCGCCTCCCAACCTTTTAGCTCAAGGGTAATGTCAACAATAATACTTTATGATGACCTACATCCGAGTGGATATATATATATCTGGATCTTTCTACAACACATACTGCTTGCCAAAAGGGAAAAAATGTAAAAAGGAAAGGTGAAGATCACCATGACTCTTGTATAAGGGTAGAAGATAAAAGTAAAAGATAGGCCCTTTGCAGAGGGAAGCAGAGGTTGTCATGCGCTTTTATGGTTGGATGCACAAAATCTTAATTCAAAAGAACGTCACTTTATATTGCCGCTTGTGATAAAGAACTTTATTATGTAGTCCGTCGCTTTTATTTCTTCCATATCACAAGTTCGTATAAAGCTTATTTTCTTCACACTAATAGATCATACATATTTAGAGAGCAATTTTTATTGCTTGCACCGATGACAACTTACTTGAAGGATCTTACTCAATCCATAGGTAGGTATGGTGGACTCTCATGGCAAAATTGGGTTTAGGGATGTTTGGATGCACAAGTAGTATCTCTACTTGGTGCAAAGGATTTGGCTAGCATAAGAGAGAAAAGCAAGCTCAACATGTTGGAGGATCCATGACAATATAACTACTATTCGGATATAGGAAAACATAACTCATTATGTTGTCTTGTCCAACATCAACTTTTTAGCATGTCATATTTTAATGAGTGCTCACAATCACAAAAGATGTCCAAGACAGTATATTTATATGTGAAACCTCTCTTTCTTTATTACTTCCTATTAATTGCAACAATGACCAAAACTATGTTTGTCAACTCCCAACAAATTTTATTCATCATACTCTTTATATGTGAAGTCATTACTCTCCATAAGATCAATATATGATCTCTTTATTTCCTTTTATTTATTTATTTTATTTAATTCCCTCAAGATCATAGCAAGAAAGCAAAGCCCTCAACTCAAAACTACTCTTTATTATAAATAACTCATGAACTCGATTACATAGAGGGAACATAAAGCAAAACTCAAAGCTAGATCATACTAACACTTTATTCTACTAGATCAAGATATAACCAAAAGGATCGAACTAAGAAAAACGATATAAGTAAAGGTGTGATAGTGTGATACGATACCGGGGCACCTCCCCCAAGCTTGGCAGTTGCCAAGGGGAGTGCCCTTACCCATGTATTTATGTCTCTTTCTTCGGCGGTGGTGATGATGCAGTTGATGATGTTGTATCCTTCTTCCTCAGCTTGCACTTGAGGATAGAATTTTCCTCCATTAAGTCATCGATCTCCTGCTCAAGCCTTAATATCTTTTTACATAGTTCCTGTTTGTTTTCCTGCAAGAGACGAAAAGGGACAAACTCGATCTTAGATATCTTTGCTTTATTAGGAAGACTTGACTTTTTGAACTCCACATGCATGTTCCCAGGTTGGGGTAGTTGTACGTCCTCTTCATCGGAGCTTGTCTCTTCCTTTCCTTTCGGATCATAGTCTTCTTCTTCCTCCGTGGTCCAATCATAATGCTCCAAATCCCCGTAGACCTTGGGGTCTGCAATGTAATCAGCTACATGGCTCTCTCCCTCCAAATCTTCGGATGACATATTGCTCTAAATCTACTACAGAAACAACTCAAAATGAAAACAGGGGATTTTGATGTGGTACTGTGGTCAAAACCTTCGGGAAATTATATAATGAATTTTTACCGACCAAAAGAAGTATTGTGCAAGAAAACGGAGTTCGGAGGGCACACGAGGTGGCCACAAGGTAGGGGGCACGCCGAGGAGGGTAGGGGGCGCCCTCCACCCTTGTGGTCTCCTCGTGCAACTTTCGGACTACTTTTAATTTTCCTAATTTTTTAAATATTACAAAACGGAGAAAAAATGCTATTATAATAGTTTTGGAGTCGGTTTTCTTACCGTACCACATACCTATTCCCTTTCGGAGTCTGGAACGTTTTGGAAAGTGTCCCTTATGTACTCTTCCGGTGTTACTGTGTCAATTATATTGGTCTCAACATTTATGGGATTACCTGAGATATAATGTTTGATTCTTTGACCGTTTACCACCTTCGGATTTGTGCCTTCGGCGTTGTTGATTTTTATGGCACCAGAACGATAGACCTCCTCGATAATGTAAGGACCTTCCCATTTAGAGAGAAGCTTTCCTGCAAAAAATCTTAAACGAGAGTTGTATAGCAAAACATGATCACCTACATTAAACTCACGCTTTTGTATCCTTTTGTCATGCCATCTTTTAACTTTTTCTTTAAACAACTTGGCTTTCTCATAGGCTTGGGTTCTCCATTCATCAAGAGAGCTAATGTCAAATAACCTCTTCTCACCGGCAAGTTTGAAATCATAGTTGAGCTCTTTGATTTCCCAATAAGCTTTGTGTTCTAGTTCAAGAGGTAAGTGACAAGCCTTTCCATAAACCATTTTATATGGAGACATACCCATTGGGTTTTTATAAGCAGTTCTATAAGCCCATAATGCATCATCAAGTTTCTTAGACCAATTCTTTCTAGATCTATTAACAGTCTTTTGCAAAATCAATTTAACCTCTCTATTGCTCAATTCTACTTGACCACTAGACTGAGGATGATATGGAGATGCAATTCTATGGTTAACATCATACTTAGCAAGCAATTTATGGAAAGCACCATGAATAAAATGTGAACCACCATCGGTCATTAAATATCTAGGGACTCCAAACCTCGAAAAAATAACTTCTTTAAGCATCTTAATAGAAGTGTTATGATCAACACTACTAGTTGGAATAGCTTCTACCCACTTAGTAACGTAATCAACAGCAACTAAAATATGTGTATACGCATTAGAGGAAGGAAAAGGTCCCATATAATCAAAGACCCAAACATCAAATGGTTCAATAACAAGTGAATAATTCATAGGCATTTCCTGATGTCTACTAATATTACCAATTCTCTGGCATTCAGCACAAGACAAGACAAACTTACGAGCATCCTTGAAGAGAGTAGGCCAATAAAAACCGGATTGGAATACCTTATGTGCAGTTCTATCTCCAGCGTGGTGTCCTCCGTAAGACTCGGAGTGGCACTTGCGTAGGGTCTGTTCCTGTTCATGCTCTGGTACACAACGTCTAACAACACTATCTACTCCTTCTTTATAAAGGTGTGGGTCATCCCAAAAGTAATGTCTTAAATCATAGAAAAACTTTTTCTTTTGCTGGTATGTGAAACTAGGTGGTATAAATTTAGCAACAATGTAATTAGCATAATCAGCATACCACGGAGTATTACGAGAAGCATTTATGACAGCTAATTGTTCATCATGAAAGCTATCATCAATAGGCAGTGGGTCATCAAGAACATTTTCTAACCTAGACAAGTTGTCTGCAACGGGGTTCTCAGCTCCCTTTCTATCAATAATATGCAAATCAAATTCTTGTAACAAGAGAACCCATCTAATAAGTCTAGGCTTAGCATCTTTCTTTTCAATAAGATATTTAATAGCAGCATGATCAGTGTGAATAGTAACTTTGGAATCAACAATATAAGATCTGAACTTATCACAAGCAAAAACAACTGCCAAAAATTCTTTTTCAGTAGTAGCATAATTTCTCTGGGCACTGTCTAGAGTTTTACTAGCATAATGAATAACATTCAATTTCTTATCAACTCTTTGCCCTAGAACAGCACCAACAGCATAATCACTAGCATCACACATAATTTCAAAGGGTAAATTCCAATCAGGCGGTTGAACAATAGGTGCTGAAATCAAGGCTTCCTTAAGTATTTCAAATGCTTCTACACAATCATCATCAAAAACAAAAGGAACATGTCGTGGTAAAATCTCGACAGATGCCAGGGGGTGGCTTATCGTGGTTGGGGCCATGAGATCATCGTCGGGTCCTGGAAGCGGGAGTGGGCACAAGCTCGGATGGACACGAGATCTACCTAGGTTCAGGGCTCTCCTAAGAGATGACACCCCAACTCCTGCTCTGCAGGGTCTCCGCATGATCACTATGAAGCGAAGAGTACAATGGTGCTCCTAGAGCTGTTCGGCCAGAGGAGGAAGAAGAGCGAGGCTAGCTCTCTCCTCCCCCTGGCTGTGATGTGTATAGAACTAAGGTGGAACAAGAGAGGAACCCTTTGCATGGGTGTGGCCTAGGGGGTTTTATAGGCTAACCCCCCAGGGGTACAATGGTAATATGGCCAGGTGGTAGGCCCCGGCTGTCAGCGTCTATGGGGGCCGGGTTCTCCGCCGGCTGCTGGGGCCCGCTTCTGCTGGGCCCTGCCGGCGGCCGAAGAACCGGCCGACAGATGGGGCCCGCCGCCTGCGGGCCCCGCTGACGGCTCTTCACTGTGGTGCCATCTGCGCTGACGGAGGCCGTGTCGGGCGCGCCATGGCTACAGCGCCGCGCCGGATGGGTCGGCGGCCGCCGGGCGGTGTCCACTGTAGCCATACGGCCGTGTGTTGGGGGAGGCATGACGCACTGTGGCCATGCCCCAGCTTGTCGCCTGGTCAGGCTCAGACTCCGAGGGAAGGGGCGGGCCGCCAGCTAGAAGCCGGCCCGTACCCACACCGCCCTTGGAGAGCGTGCCGTCTTCTGGAGGCCGGCTGTATGGCACCAGCCGGCCCTGGGGGCCCGTCGCTAGACCTGCCGGCCTGAGGGGCCTGGCTTGCCCTGATGCCTTGAAATGTTGTTAAGTGCGGGTGAGGCTACCCGGGGTGTATCCCCCCGACAGTAGTCCCTGAAGCTGGTGAGGCTCTATGGCTGACCGGTGAAGTGCCTCAGCAGCTTCTCCTTCGAGAGATCTTCCGCCTTCCACCCCATCCGGCTGGGAGGAGCCTGACGCGGCAGCGGCCGCCTGGCGGATTTGAATCGACGGGGCGGGAGCTGGGGTGGCGCCGCCCGCCACGCGGCGTCAGCGGGTCAAGCCGGCCTGCCAGCCCACGCGCGCGACGGTATGTTGCCGCAGGCTGGGGCCCGCCACCACAGGGCCTCAGCCCACGCGTGGATCCGCTGCGGCCGGAGGGGGTGGTTGCCCTTCTCCGCGCGATTAATACACCTTCACTGCGTAGAATACACGGGGCGTGCGGGGCGTGGGGCGCAGTTAATCGCACGCCCCCACGTCGCCTCGGCTTCACTCCTGCCGGCTATAAATAGGGGGGGAGGAGGGGTGGTGAAGCGCACGTGCATCCCCTCCTACTCCCTCTTCTTCCTCTCGCCGCCGCTGTCGCTGCTCCGCCACAGCCGCTGCTCCGCCGCGGCCACTGCTCCGCCGCGGTCGCCCCGCGCCGCCGCAGCGTTGCCAGCGCTCTCGTCCCGGGCTTCTCCTTGCCGTCTTCCAGCCATGGCGAAGAGCGGCTGGCTGGGCTCCAACATGCATGAAGACCACATCGACTTCCTCCGCGTGACGCGGAGGCTCCCCCACGCCGACAACATGGGCGTGCATCTTCCCCCTGAGCGTGAGATCTCGCCGTGGCCAGAGCCCGGTGAGCTCGTTGTTTTCCGCACGCATTTCCTTCGCGGCTTCGGGCTCCCGGTTAGCAACTTCTTCCGGGCCTTCCTCGTCTTCTAACGCCTGCAGCCGCATCACCTCACCCCCAACTCGGTGGTGCTCATGGCGGCCTTCATCACGCTCTGCGAGGGGTACCTCGGCGTCTTGCTCATGCTTGAGCTCTGGGGTAGATTTTCTACCTCAAGCTGGGCACGTCGGCGAAGGACGAGTCGGCCCAGTGCGGGGCATGCGTTGCCTTGAGGCGCTCAGGAGGCGGCACCCGCTTCCCGGCCATCCCTCTACACGAGTCGACCAAGCTCTGGCAGAAGTCTTTTTTCTATGTCCAAAATCTCCATCCGATCAATGACTACATCAACCTGCCGGCTTTCGTGCCCGGGCCGCCTGCTGGGCCGCGGGACAACTGGCAACAGCAACCGCCGAAGCGCCTGCCGGCCCTCATCATCAGCGTCCTCGCCCGGCTTCAAGAGATGACTGACAAGGAGGGACTCAAGCCGGCCGACCTGCTGGCCGGCTTCATCATGCGCCGGGTATCGCCCCTCCAACTTCGGCCGTATCTCATCAGCGAGATGAGCGGCCACCGGGACCCATGCCGGATGTCCACCAAAGAGATGCCGGAGGTGGAGGTGGTCCGCCACGTGAACTACTTCTCCAACTGCAAGCTCAGCGAGGAGGAGTTGCATATTGGCAAGGAGCCATACAGTCGGGCCAATCCGCCCCCAGCGGTAAGTACCAGGTCCGGCTGCTTTACTTATAATGCTCTCCTTTCCTCCGTCTTGACTAGCCGGCCTTGCGGCAGCGCTTCCCGGGCCAAGGCGGGCCGGCCGCAGACCGAACGTGGATGCCGGACCGCGAAGACAGCGACGTGGGCGACCCCGAGCTGGGAGCGGCTGCCATGGAGGAAGGTGGCGACGACGAGGCCACCGGAGGAGGCAGCGCCGAAGCAGGCGGCTCCTCGGGAGGTGGTGGAGTTGGCGATGTCCGGTCTTGGCTGGACGATGATGAGGACGACGAGGAGCGGCGCTGACCTGGCGGAGGCGTGGGGGCGGGAGCCGGCCCTTCTGCGTCGCGGCCGGCGGCTTCAGCCGGCGGACATAAATGCCGCCTCCTTGCGGGGAGGTTTGGTAGCCACCCGGCGAAGAAGGCCAAGCAGGCGGACACGACCAGGCAGCAAGAGGCATTGAAGGTGGCCACCGCCCAGAAGGGGCCCAAGCCCATGCCGTATACGTCCGGGTACGCGCGCTTTCTGCCCTGACTTCACACTTTTCTTCTCCCTTGGAGGTTTCCTCATCCTTTACTTTCTTGTTGAGTAGGGCGGCCTGCGTCATCACGCGGGCTCTGTCTGCCTCATTGATGGAAGCAGCGGGCGGCTCCGAGGAGGCCAGGCGCGTTGATCCGGCTGCCGCTCTTCGAGAGGCGATGGCGAGGAACGCGCGGGAGGCGCACGAGGACCAGAAGGCCGCAGAAAAGGCGCGGGCCGACGCCTGGGTAGAGGGAGCGGTGCAGGCGGAGGCACAGGCCGCGGAGAGGACGGAGGCCGAGGCCGCGGCCAAGGCGCAGGCGGAGGCCGACGCCAGGGCTACGGTGAATTCGACTGGTGGTGAGGTCCCGGAGACCACCACTCTTGAGCAGCCGGAGGTGCAGGTGGTGGAGAACAGAACGCCGCCGAGGGCAGCCGGCGCCGGCCAGTCGATGCCGGGGCTAGTGGTTACCAACGCCGCCATCCCGGAGGTGGAGGAGGTTCGGCGCGCGCCAGATGCTGGCGGTCAAGGAGGTGGCGGGCCCAGCCAGCCGGAGGCACCACAAGCCGGCGCTGGGTAGGCGGCGGGCCAGGTCTTGGCGGCGCGCGTTCCTGCGCGGGCGCGCCCGCTTGCGATGCGGGCGACCTCAGAGCCAAGGCGGGTGGAGGCCGCGGCCTTGAGCTCGCGGGGGGTTAGCACCGGGGCTACGAGCGTTGCTCCTTCAGGTTGGGTGGCAGGGGCCGGCCCAGCCGCCCTGAACTTGGCGGTGCGGGACGTGGAGGACCAGTTCCTCGCCCACAACGCGACTCTCCTGAAGGCGAGGGGAGAGCTGCTGGCGCTGCGGTCGTCCGTCCGGGTAGGCGTATCTTGTTTTTGCTTTTTCGTCTTGTAACCTTCCGTGGGGGCGCGCCAGCGCACCCACTGGGTGTAGCCCCTGAGTTCCGAGCCGGCTGCTGAGCAGGCGGGTTGGAACTCAAAGGTATTCTTTTTGTTTGCTGAAATGCTTGTTTTTGTTGCAGGACTACCATAACATGCGGGCGGCCCCCTACAACACGCAGAATCGGACGCTCACCACCCGGACCACTGAGCTAACTCAGAGCCGAGATACGTTAGCCGGCTTCCAGTGGGGGGCGCGCCAGCGCACCCGCTAGGTGTAGCCCCCGAGATTCGGGCCGACTGCTGAGCAGTCGGGCCGGATCTTCTCAAGCGGCTTGTTCTCGTTTTTGTTGGAGTAGATGGTGACGTCTCTTGTTTGTTTCAGCGGCTGCCGCCCAGCTGAAGGAGCGCGTGGCCGAGCTCGAGGGCCAGCTCTGGGTTGCGGGGCAGAAGCGCGACCACGCGGTCTCGGCGCGCGACCGGTTGGAGAAGGAGCTGGCGGACCAGGCCGAGCGGCACGCGGAGCGGGTCCGGCAGCTGAAGGCGGACGAGGAAAACCTCACGGCCGAGTTCGAGATCCAGCGCTCGGATTGGTCCGAGAAGGAGAAGATCCTTTGGGACGACTACTCCGTGATTGAGGATCTGCTCGACGGTGCGTCCCTTTCTTTCTGTTGCCAACTGCTGGCTGCCAGCTGTCGCTGGATGTCGTCTTCTGACACTTTTGTCTTTTTTGAAACAGAGTTCCTCTCGGGCCACTCTGTCGCCGTTTGCATGGCTATCGAGGCCTAGCGCGAGGAGTGCAGGCGGCGGGGCAAGGAGATCGCGCAGGACCGGCCTCGGACTTGTGCGAACAGCTCATGGTCGTCCGGATGCGCCTCGAGCCAACGCGCCGCCTACTCTGCCGGCTTCAGCGGGCCGGATCGCAGGTCTTGCAGGGCTTGTGGCCGGGTTCTCGGATCCCGCGGACTCCCAGTCGGACGGCCGACTGGCTGGAGGTGGCGGCCGACCGGCTCGAAGCCTGGAAGAGCTCCGCGGCGCGGTCTGGGGCTGCGAAGGTGCTGGAGTTCATCAAGGCCTGGTACCCCGAGCTGCGCCTGGCACAGCTGGCCACCTTCCGCCAGGAGGCGCTGCCGGAGCTGGCGGCGGAGCGCGACGCTATCGCCATCCGAGCGTCGGCTTTTGCCAAATACGCTGACGTCAGCGTCTTTATCCCGGAGCGGGAAGACAACGGCGCCGAAGTGCCCCCGTCTTGGTTCGGCCTGAACCCGTCGGACACGGAGGACTCGGCGGAGGAGATTGCTTCCAGCGACGAAGGCTACGGGGATGACCAGGACGAGGGCGGCAGCTACGCCGCACCAGGTGGCGGAGCGACCAGCCGGACTCGGCCCGACCCGGCGCCGACTGGCGACCAGCCGGAGACCACGTCAGCCGCCGCCGACCGCCAGGCTGAGACTCCGCAGCCGGCAGCCCCACCAGCCGGAGCTACGCCTGCTGCCGACCAGTCCGTGCAGCCCGAGGGGCCGTTCGCCTAGATGGCCTGTCATCTTTTTTTGAGTTTTTCGTTCTCGTGCTTGAAAACAATGTCAGTTACGCGTGGTTCCACCCACTGGGGGTGTATTTTTAAACTTGATGAATGCTGGCCTTGGGCCCTTTTGCAATTTACAAAGTTTAAATCCCCACATTTTGCATGTGTTGCCGGGTTCTAGCTTGAGTTTGCTTTTGCCCTCTTTGGCTTTTTCCTTCGCCGCATTCTCCTGGCCGCCTCCCTGCCATCCAGACAGCCGCGCTGCGGTCTGTGGCTGGGTCAGGGACTTGGTCGTTTTAGAACGGACAAGTTACTTCAGCCGCTTAGAGCGTAGCTTAGTCGAGTGAGCAGCCGGACGAGGGAGGCAAGAGTCCGGCTTGGCCGTAGCTCGCATTTTCATGTGGACAGCGTTTCCGGCCTTTGACACTTGCCAGTCGGACAGCCGCGCTGCGAGCTGTGACATGGAGCGAAGAGAGGGCTTTGGCGTCGGCACACTACTAGTCGGCCCCGGCTGGTGCGGACATAGGCCAAGACGGCGAGCCCCCGGGTCAGATGACCGGAACCCGGACGGGGCAAGAATACACAAAAAAACTCAATTCATGGTATAAGCTTATCTCATGGATAAAAAGGTAGCCCCCGAGTGCCTCTCGGGGGACCTGAGGTGTTTACTTAATAAAAAAGATGGCGTAGTACATACATTCGCTTTAACTGTGAAACGGACGGAGTAGGTTCGCGTTCCATGGCCGCTCCGTCTCTTCGCCGCCTGTGCTTCGCTTGCGTGCCCTGGGCTTTTGGGCGTCGATGAGGTAGTACGAGTCGTTGCCCAGGGCCTTGCTGATGATGAAGGGGCCTTCCCAAGGTGCCGCGAGCTTGTTCTGGCCGGCTGATCGCTGGATCAGGCGGAGCACAAGGTCGCCTTCATGGAATGTACGCGGCTTGACCTTCTTGTTGTGGTAGCGGTGCAGGCTCTGCTGGTAGATGGCGGACCGGCTGCATGCTAGTAGCCGGGCCTCTTCCAGCAGGTCGACGCCGTCTTCTCGCGCCTCCTTTGCTTCCGCCTCCGTGTACATAGTGACGCGAGGCGAGTTGAACTCGATATCCGTGGGGATGATAGCCTCGGCACCGTACACGAGGAAGAAGGGCGTAAAGCCAGTTGATCTTTTGGGCGTGGTCCGAAGACTCCAGAGGACGGCCGGCAGCTCATCGATCCAGCAGCTGGCCGATCGCTCTAGCGGCTCGATCAGGCGGGGCTTGATGCCGGACAGGATGAGGCCGTTTGCTCGCTCTACCTGGCCGTTTGACTGCGGATGGGCAATAGACGCTAGGTCCAGTCGGATACCCTGGTTTGCGCAGAAACGGGCCAAGGCGCCCTTGGCGAAGTTGGTGCCGTTGTCGGTGATGATGCTGTGGGGAACGCCGTATCGGACGGTGATGTCCACGACGAACGTGACGGCAGTCGGACTGTTCAGCTTCTTGATTGGCTTGGCCTCTATCCACTTGGTGAATTTGTCCACGGCGACCAGCAAATGAGTCATGCCACCGTGTGTTGTATTGAAAGGACCCACCATGTCCAAACCCCACACGGCAAATGGCCAGGTGATGGGGATGGTCTTGAGCACAGAGGCCGGCTGGTATTGCTTGGTGCTGAACTTCTGGCACCCTTTGCAATTCTTGACTAACTCCTTGGCGTCGTCCAATGCAGTCGGCCAGAAGAAACCATGGCGGAAGGCCTTGGCTACGAGGGACCTGGAGGCGGCATGGTGGCCACATTCGCCTTGGTGGATGTCTCTGAGGATCTCCACGCCCTTCTCCGGCTCCACGCAGCGCTGATAAACGCCGGTCATGCTCCGCCTGGCGAGTTCTCTATTGACGATGGTGTAGGTGCCTGCCCGGCGCTGGATCTGTCGGGCTAGCACCTCGTCTGCTGGTAGCACGCGGCTTACCAGGTAGTCGCGGATGGGCTGTGCCCAAGATGGGGCCGCACCACTGTGAAGACGGCAACTAGCACGAGGGTGGCCCGGTTGGGAGGCGGCGGGCTGGAGCCGGCCGCTCCTGGTGGTGCCGATGAAGTCCCCGGGCCGACTGCTGCAGTCCCCGGGCCGCCTGCTGAAGTCCCCGGGCCGACTGCTGCAGTCCCCGGGCCGACTCCTACAGTCCCCGGGCCGGCTGCTGGAGTCCCCGAGCCGAATCCGACTACTCCGGGGTCAGCCGGCACGAAGATGGAGTCGGACTCTGGCGACAGCTTGATAGACGGCATGCGCAAACATTCGAGGGAGATGCCGGTTGTTATGGCCTGCCGGGTGGAGCCAATGCAGGCGAGGGTGTCCGCTGCGTCGTTGTCGGCTCTTGGTACGTGGAGGAACTCGCACGCATCGAAGTGCCCGCTCATCTGCTGGACGAGGAAGCGGTAGCTTGCCATGCTGGCGTCCTTGGAGTCCCAGTCGCTGGACGACTGCTGGACCACCAAGTCCGAGTCACCGTAGCAGAGGATGCGGCGGATGCCGATCTCCTTGGCCAGTCGGAGCCCAAAGATGAGCGCCTCGTACTCGGCTACGTTGTTGGAGGCAGCAAAGTGGATCTGCAGCGTGTACTTTAGCTTGTCGCCCTTGGGAGAGGTGAGGACGACGCCGGCTTCCAAGCCGGTGCACATCTTTGAGCCGTCAAAGTGCATCCGCCAATGCGTAGAATCCAGTGCGGGCGGCAGGTACTGGGACTCGGCCTAGTCGACTAAGAAGTCGGCCAGCGCTTGGGACTTGATGGCGGTGCGGGGCTGGTAGAGGATGGTTTGGGGAGCCAGCTCGATGGCCCACTTGGCCACCCGGTTAGAGGCATCTCTGTTGCCCATGATCTCGGCTAGGAGGGCGGTGCAGACCACCGTGATGGATTGCCCTTGGAAATATTGCTTCAGCTTCTTGGCAGCAAAGTACACGCCGTAGCACATCTTCTGGTAGTGGGGGTAGTTCTGCTTGGAGGCAGACAAGACCTCGCTTAGATAATACACTGGCCTCTGGACCGGCAGCACCTTGCCGGCCTCTGAGCGCTCGAGCACAATCACCGTGCTGATGACCCGGCTGGTGGTGGCGATGTAGAGGAGCATCGGTTCCTTGGCAGCCGGAGCCGCCAGGATAGGCGGCATGGACATCATGCGCTTGAGCTGACGAAAAGCTTCGTTCGCCTGGTTGTTCCACTCGAAGCAAGTGGTTTACTTCATGAGCTGGTATAGGGAGAGTGCCTTCTCGCCCAGCCGACTGATGAAGCGGCTGAGGGATGCCAAGCATCCGGTGAACTTTTGGATGTCACGAAGCTTGGTGGGTCTCTCCATCCGCTCGATGGCCTTGATTTTCACGGAGTTGCACTCGATGCCGCGTTTAGAGACAAGGAAGCAGAGGAGCTGGCCGGCTGGTACTCCGAAGATGCACTTCTCCGGGTGGAGCTTGATTTGAAAACGGCACAGATTTTTGAAGGTCTCCTTGAGATCCTCTAGGAGGGTGCCGCGCTTCTCCGTCTTCACCACAATGTCATCTACATAGATGTGGGCATTTCTGCCGAGCTGTTTGAGGAGGCACTTCTGCATGCAATGCTGAAATGTGGCGCCGGCATTTCTCAAGCCGAACGTCATGGTCAGGTAACAGAAGGCTCCGAATGGTGTGATGAAGGCGGTCTTCAGCCGATCGGCCGGGTTCAGCTTAATCTGGTGGTAGACTGAGTAGGCGTCCAGGAAAGACAGCAGCTCGCATCTGGCGGTGGAGTCTATCACTTGATCTATCCGGGGCAAGGCAAAAGGATCCTTGGGGCAGGCCTTGTTGAGGCTCGTGTAGTCGATACACATGTGCCACTTGTTATTCTTCTACAAGACGAGGACTGGGTTGGCAAGCCAGTCCGGGTAGAACACTTCCATCATGAAGTCGGCTGCCAGAAGCCGGGCGATTTCTTCACCAACGATCCTTCTCTTCTCTTCTGATAGGCGGCGGAGGGATTGCTTGACTGGCTTAGCATCCTGCTCACATGTAGTTTGTGCTCGGCGAAATCCGTCGGGACACCCGGCATGTCTTTGGGGGACCATGTGAAGATGTCTCGATTCACATAGAGGAAATTGACGAGCTCGCCTTCCTATTTGCTGTCGAGGTTGGTCCCTATGACAGCAAACCTTTCCGGGTGCGTCGGGACCAAAGCGATCTTCTTGGTTTCCTTGGCCGGCTGGAAGGAGGCCTTTGCTTCCGTCTCCTTGGGATCAGTAGGCATGGCCGGCTTCTCCCTGGACATGGCTACCATCCGGTCAAGGAGACGCTATTCTTGAGCAATGACGAGGGACTCGGCCAGCTGGCTGCTGGCGGCAGCGCAGTCCAGCGACTTCTGGTAGTCGCCGTTAATAGTGATGATGCCCTTGGTACCTGGCATCTTGGCCTTCAGGTAGGCGTAGTGTGGGACCATCATGAATTTGCCCAGCGCCGGGCGGCCCAAGAGCGCATGGTAGGGGCTATCCAGGTCGACCATCTCAAACTAGATTGGCTCGCGGCGGAAGTGGCTCTTGTCGCCGAACAGGACATCGATCTTGATTTTGCCGATTGGAGAGCAAGAAAGGCTGGGAACTATGCCATGGAAGACAGTCCGGCTGGGCTGAAGCTGCTTGACCTTGATGTCCAACCGCTCCATGGTCTCGCGGTACAGGATGTTGATGTTGCTGCCGCCATCTATCAGAACCCGGCTGAAGCGGCAGGTCCGTCTCACCGTTGAGAAGGTTGAGTCCAGCACCAAGGCGTATGCCCCCGGCGAAGGCATCACAGCCGGGTGGTCAGCCTAGCTCCAGGTGATGGGCCTCTCGGACCAGTGCATGAAGGTGGGGACCCCTAAACTGACAGCATTCACCTCACGGTGCTGCAGCCGTCTACTGTGCTTGTCGTCGGCTTCGCTCGTGAAGACGACGTAGGTGGCGTTCTCTTCGGGGAACTCATCTTGGAGCATGCCGGCAGCTCGGGCCGGTTGCTTAGCAGCCGGGGCTACCTGGCCGGCTGGCAGTGGAGGCAGCAGGGCCTCGCCTTTGGTGATCCGGGCGAGCCAGTTGCACTTCCGTGTGGTGTGGTTGGATGGCTTCGCCCCGCTATGGAACTTGCACGGGGCATCGAGGGCTTGCTCAAAGGAGAACGCAGGCTGCCAGGCACCCTTGCCACCCCGCTGATGCTTGGGGCCGGGCTGCCCGGCCGGCTACTGATCCTCGACAGCGGCAACCTGCCGGCTGTTGGAAGCCGGCTGCGGGGCCTTGCGCTTGTTGTCGTTCGGTTGTTGGCGCCGGATGGTGTCACTAGCCGGAGTTTGGGAACCCGGCTGGACCACCCGGCCAGCCGCGTCAACCCGGATCTCCGACCCCATGGAAGAGTCAGCAGTGACGTACTTGTCGGCCACGACCAGGAGCTCGTCCAAGGTAGCTGGCTCATCGCACAAGAGCTTGTGCTTGAGCAGAGTGCCCTCTCTGCACCCGGTGGTGAAGTACTCAATGGCGTGTACCTCGTGGACCCGCTCGCAGGAGTTGCGCAGCTCACCCCAACATGTCAGGTAGTCGCGAGTGGACTCGGCCGGCCCCTGAACGCACATGGAGAGCTGGCGTGGCTTGGGGGGCCGCTTGTACGTACTGGTGAAGTTGCGGACGAAGGCATCACTGAAATCTATCCAGCTGTTGATGCTGTTGGGCTTGAGGCTGTTCAGCCACGTTCGGGCCGTGCCCTGAAGCATGAGCGGGACGTACTTGACGGCTATGTGTTTGTTGCCGTTGGCGATGCCGACTGCTGTGGAGTAGTCGATCAGCCAGTCTTCCAGCTTTCGGATGCCGTTGTACTTGGGCGTGTCTCTGGGGAGCGTGACCCCTCTCGGAAAGGGCTCATCGCGGATGCGGGGGCCGAAGTAGGCCGGCCCAATTGTGCGCTCCTCTTCCAACAACTGGGACCGAGCCAGCCGCTCGATCCAGCGGCGTGCGTCGTTTTCGCCGACTGCTTCGCGGTGGCCAAGCCGGCCGCTGAGCGTCGGGTGATCAAGCGGCGACTCCGGATCAGCCGCCCTCTCTCTCCGAGGAGGCAAGCGCTCTTCCGGCCGGCGCCGAGGCTCTAGGTTCTGGAGCACTTGGTCGCTGTCCGCTATCGTGCAGGGCGCATGCCGGCTGTTGCTAGCAGCCGGCTCTGGGTCTCGAGACTGCCCGCGGCCTCCGCCGCTAGGGGACCGAGAGGTCGCGCCGTTCTCGCGACGGAGCACGCGGGTGTCGACCCGCCGGCCCGCTCCCACCACGAGGTTGCCTGTGTCCTGCTGCGTGTTCACAGCATCGATGAGTTGCTGGAGGCACTCCAGTTGCTCGCGTAGCTCGTCGCCCCGCAAGTGCATGAGGTCGCCTGCGGCCACCTGGGCGGCACGCATGTTCTATGCTGGGGTCTCGTAGACCGGGCGCTCGACCCCCAGCATGCTGGCAATCGCAGCGCCGCGTTGTCGGATGGCGCCGGCCCGGCTAGGCTTGGCCGCACCCGGCGTCCCACCGACCACGCGGTCGATCTCGCGCTGAGTGTCTTCAGTGTGGCGCTTTAGCGCCGCCATCTTGGAAGCGCTGTCGAAAAGCTTGACGCAGAACTCCTCCAGCTCCTCTTGGCTGGCGCCAAGGGGAGGAGGCGTCGCCAGGGCGTGTATGGTCGCGTCCAGTGGATCCTGGCCGGATCCGCCAGCGCCCAGGCCATCGTCGATGACCATCACCTCCACGAGGGTGCTGGCGTCGAGTGCGCCGACAGGAGCATCGCTGGCGGCAGGAGGGAGAGGATCGTCGACGAACTCCACGTAGCTGGGGAAGTCGTCGGTGGAGGCCGTGTCGACGAGAGCGAGCTTGCCGAAGAGCTCAGTGAGGGAGTCAACCGCTCGTGCCTCGGCGGCCGGCTCGTCGAAGAGGCTGAGCTCGCTGAAGAGGCTGGCGAGGCGACCCGCGGGGAAGGCGTTTCCCGCGTCAGGCGATGCGCCAAGGCCGGCGCAGGCGGGCGCATCGGGCCGGCTGATCTCGCCAGCCATGGCACACTCGCCGGAGAGGAACAAGGTTCCCGTCCAAAATGTGTCTTCGGCCGACGTCGCTGCTGGCCCCACGGTGGGCGCCAACTGTCATGGTAAAATCTCGACAGATGCCAGGGGGTGGCTTATCGTGGTTGGGGCCATGAGATCGTCATCGGGTCCTGGAAGCGGGAGTGGGGACAAGCTCGGATGGACACGAGATCTACCCAGGTTCAGGGCTCTCCTAAGAGATGAAACCCCTACTCCTGCTCTGCGGGGTCTCCGCATGATCACTATGAAGCGAAGAGTACAATGGCGCTCCTAGAGCTGTTCGGCCAGAGGAGGAAGAACGGCGAGGCTAGCTCTCTCCTCTCCCTGGCTGTGATGTGTATAGAACTGAGGTGGAACAAGAGAGGAACCCTTTGCATGGGTGTGTCCTGGGGGGTTTTATAGGCTAACCCCCCAGGGGTACAATGGTAATATGGCGGGGTGGTAGGCCCCGGCTGTCAGCGTCTATGGGGGCTGGGTTCTCCGCTGGCTGCTGGGGCCCTGCCGGTGGCCGAGGAACCGGCCGACAGATGGGGCCCGCCTCCTGTGGGCCCCGCTGACGGCTCTTCACTGTGGTGCCGTCCGCGCCGACGAAGGCCGTGTCTGGCCCGCCACTGCTACAGCGCCGCGCCAGACGGGTCGGCGGCCGCCGGGCGGTGCCCACTGTAGCCATACGGCCGTGTGTTGGGGGAGGCATGACGGACTGTGGCCATGCACCAGCTTATCGCCTGGTCAGGCTCAGACTCCGAGGGAAGGGCCGGGCCGCCAGCTAGAAGCCGGCCCGTACCCACGCCACCCTCGGAGAGCGCGCCGTCTTCTGGAGGCCGGCTGTATGGCACCAGCCGGCCGTAAGGGCCGGTCGTGAGATCTGTCGGCCTGAGGGGCCTGGCTTGCCCCGATGCCTTGAAATGTTGTTAAGTGCGAGTGAGGCTACCTGGGGTCTATCCCCCTGACAGAACATCTTTTTGCAAGAGATTGGTGAGAGGCCTAGAAATTTTAGAGAAGTCTTTAATAAACCTCCTATAGAAACCAGCATGACCAAGGAAACTTCTTATACCTTTGATATCTTTAGGACACGACAGCTTTTCAATAGCATCTACTTTAGCTTTATCAACTTCAATACCTCTTTCAGAAATTTTAGGCCCCAAGACAATACCATCATTAACCATAAAGTGGCACTTCTCCCAATTCAAGACAAGATTAGTTTCTTCACATCTCTGCAAAACTCGATCAAGGTTGCTTAAACAATCATCAAAAGAAGTTCCGTAAACGGAGAAATCATGCATGAAAACCTCAACAATCTTTTCACAAAAATCAGAGAATATAGCAGTCATACATCTTTGAAAGGTAGCAGGTGCATTGGATAAACCAAAAGGCATACGTCTATAAGCAAAGGTACCCGAAAGGGCAAGTAAAAGTGGTCTTTTCCTGATCATCTTTTGACACAGGTATTTGAGAAAAACCAGAATAACCATCTAGAAAGCAAAAATGTGTATGTTTGGATAGTCTTTCTAGCATTTGATCAATAAAAGGTAGAGGGTAATGATCTTTTCTAGTAGCTTTATTTAATTTATGAAAATCAATTACCATTCTATAACCTGTAACAATTCTTTGTGGGATCAATTCATTTTTATCATTAGGAACAACAGTAATACCTCCCTTCTTAGGAACACAATGAACAGGACTTACCCATTTAAAATCAGCAATAGGATAAATTATACCTGCCTCCAGAAGCTTTAGTATTTCATTTCTTACCACTTCTTTCATCTTAGGATTTAACCGTCATTGGTGATCAACAACTGGTTTAGCATCATGCTCCAAATTAATTTTGTGCTGACATAGAGTGGGACTAATGCCCTTAAGATCATCAAGAGTATATCCAATAGCGGCACGATGCTTCTTCAGAGTTTTCAATAATTTCTTTTCTTCATGCTCTGAAAGGTTAGCACTAATAATAACAGGATATATCTTCTTTTCATCAAGATAAGCATATTTCAAAGTATCAGGTAATTGTTTAAGCTCAAATATGGGATCACCCTTGGGTGGAGGAGGATCCCCAAGGATTTCAACAGGCAAGTTGTGTTTCAAGATAGGCCCTTGATTAAAGAATATTTCATCTATTTCCCTTCTTTCATTCATAAACATATCATTTTCATGGTCTAGCAAATATTGTTCTAAGGGATCAGTAGGAGGCACGGCAATAGAAGCAAGACCAATAATTTCATCCTTACTAGGCAATTCTTTATCATGGGGTTGTCTATGAAACTTAGAGAAATTAAAATCATGAGACATATCCCCTAAACCAACAGTAACAATATCTTTCTTGCAGTCTATCTTGGCATTAACGGTTATCAAGAAAGGTCAACCGAATATAATTGGACAAAAGTCATCTTGTGGGGAAGCAAGAACAAGAAAATCAGTAGGATATTTTATTTTCCCACACAAGACTTCAACATCTCTAACAATCCCAATTGGTGATATGGTAACTCTATTGGCAAGCTTAATAGTAACATCAATATCTTCTATCTCGGCAGGTGCAATATCATTCATAATTTCTTTATATAAAGTAAAAGGAATTGCACTCACACTAGCACCCACATCACATAAGCCATGATAACAATGATCTCCTATTTTAACAGAAACAACAGGCATGCCAACAATAGGTATATGTTTGTCTTTAATATCGGGTTTAGCAATTCTAGCAGCTTCATCACAGAAATAAATAGCATGCCCATCAATATTATCAACCAAGAGATCTTTAACCATAGCAATACTAGGTTCAACTTTAATTTGTTCAGGGGGTGTAGGTGCTCTAGTATAACTCTTACGAACCACAGTTGAAGCTTTAGCATCATCCTTTATTCTAACAGGAAAAGGTGGTTTCTCAATATAAGCACTAGGAACAATAGGATCAACATTATAAGTAATAGTTTCTTCTTGAACTTTAATAGGTTCTACTATTTTAACTTCAATGGGAGGATGATATTTAAACCACTTCTCCTTAGGGAGATCAACATGAGTAGCAAAAGATTCACAGAAATAAGCTACTATCTCAGAGTCAAGTCCATATTTAGTGCTAAAATCATGAAAAGCAGAGGTATCCATAAAAGATTTAACACAATCAAACTTAAGGTTTATACCTGACTCCTTACCTTCGTCGAGTTCCCAATCTTCAGAGTTGTGTTTAATTCTTTCCAATAAATCCCATTTGAATTCAATATCCTTCTTCATAAAAGAACCAGTACAAGAAGTATCGAGCATGGATCGATCATTATGAGAAAGCCGAGCATAAAAAAATTGAATAATAATTTCTCTTGAGACCTCATGATTGGGGCATGAATATAACATTGACTTAAGCCTCCCCCAAGCTTGAGCGATAGTTTCTCCTTCACGAGGCCAAAAATTATATATATAATTCCGATCACGATGAACCAGATGCATAGGATAAAACTTCTGATGAAATTCCAATTTCAATCGGGTGTAGTTCCAAGTCCCAATATCATCGCATAGCCTATACCATGTCAATGCCTTCTCCTTCAATGATAAAGGGAAGACCTTCTTCTTGACTTCATCCTCGGGCAAACCTGCAAGCTTAAATAATCCACAAACTTCATCCACATAGATTAGATGCATATCAGGATGTAGTGTTCCATCTCCTGTATAAGGATGAGCTAGCAGTTTCTCTATCATACCCGAAGGAATTTCATAATATATATTTTCAGTAGATGCAGTAGGTTGACAGGCAACTCTTTGCTCTTCCGGTCGGGGTGAAGATACCCCGAATAAACCCCTCAAAAGATTATTTTCCATAGTAACAAGTGACAGTAAATTTCAGCACACTATATAAATATTTCCTTAACAAATTCCACTTACCAAAGGCGCTTCACTCCCCGGCAATGGCGCCAGAAAAGAGACTTGATGACCCACAAGTATAGGGGATCTATCATAGTCCTTTCGATAAGTAAGAGTGTCGAACCCAACGAGGAGCAGAAGGAAATGACAAGCGGTTTTCAGCAAGGTATTCTCTGCAAGCACTGAAATTATCGGTAACAGATAGTTGTGTGATAAGATAATTCGTAACGGGTAACAAGTAAAAAAAGTAACTAAGGTGCAGAAAGGTGGCCCAATCCATTTTGTAGCAAAGGACAAGCCTGGACGAACTCTTATATAAAGCAAAGCGCTCCCGACGACACATGGGAATTGTTGTCAAGTTAGTTTTCATCATGCTCATATGATTCGCGTTCGTTACTTTGATAATTTGATATGTGGGTGGACCGGTCCTTGGGTGCTGCCCTTCCTTGGACAAGCCTCCCACTTATGATTAACCCCCCTCGCAAGCATCTGCAACTACGAAAGAAGAATTAAGATAAATCTAACCATAGCATGAAACATATGGAACCAAATCAGCCCCTTACGAAGCAACGCATAATCTAGGGTTTAAGCTTCTGTCACTCTAGCAACCCATCATCTACTTATTACTTGCCAATGCCTTCCCCTAGGCCCAAATCATGGTGAAGTATCATGTAGTCGACGTTCACTTAACACCACTAGAGGAAAGACAACATACATCGCATCAAAATATCAAACGAATACCAAATTCACATGATTACTTATAACAAGACTTCTCCCATGTCCTCAGGAACAAACGTAACTACTCACAAAGCATATTCATGTTCATAATCAGAGGAGTATTAATTATCATTAAGGATCTGAACATATGATCTTCCACCGAATAAGCCAACTAGTATCAACTACAAGGAGTAATCAACACTACTAGCAACCCACAGGTACCAATCTGAGGTTTTGAGACAAAGATCAGATACAAGAGATGAACTAGGGTTTGAGAGGATATGGTGCTGGTGAAGATGTTGATGGAGATTGACCCCCTCTCAATGAGAGGATCGATGGTGATGACGATGGCGATGATTTCCCCCTCCCGGAGGGATATTTCCACGGCAGAACAGCTCCGCCGGAGACCTAGATTGGTTCCTCCCAGGTTCCGCCTCGAGACGGTGACGCTTCGTCCCGAAAGCTTCCTTCTCATTTTTTCCAGGTCAAAACACACCATATAGCAGAAGATGGGCATCGGGGGCCTGCCAGGTGGCCCACAAGGCAGGGGGCGCGCCCAAGGGGGTAGGGCGCGCCCTCCACCCTTGTGGATGGCTGGTGGCCCCCCTCTGGTGCTTTCTTCGCCCAATATTTTTTATTAATTCCAAAATGACTCTCCGTGAAGTTTCAGGACTTTTGGAGTTGTACAGAATAGGTCTCTAATATTTGCTCCTTTTCCAGCCCAGAATTCCAGCTGCCGGCATTCTCCCTCTTCATGTAAACCTTGTAAAACTAGAGAGAAAAGGCATAAGTATTGTGCCATAATGTGTAATAACAGCCCATAATGCAATAAATATCAACATAAAAGCATGATGCAAAATGGACGTATCAGCGGCCCGTGCGGTGGTCTGTTGGGGAAGAAGAAGAGGTGAGGAAGAAAAAGGGTTAGGAGACTTAGGATATTCATCCAACCGCATGAAATGGTCGACTGACCCAAATGATGAAAGTCAGGCGACTTGCATAAATATATGTTTTTACACAGCAAAAGATCCCTAAAAACAACAACATAAAGAAAAACTATCACTGCTCGCAGAACGAGACGGCCTCGTCGTCTTTGGCTGCCGGTGCGAACCAGCCGTAGCTGCCGACGTGTGTCTCCGCACCGTGGTTGTCCTCCGCCTCCAGCTACTCATTCACGTGGAGCATGCGGGCGCTCTGCACGGATGCGAGCACCGCCCGGTTCACATCCACAATGTTCGGTTCCGCCTGCAGGAGGGCCTCGATGGCAGCAGCATCCGCGCGCTCCGCGTTGAGTTGAGCCTCCGCCGCCCGGTTCAAGTCCAGGACGTCCGGTTCCGCCTGCAGGAGGTCCTCGCTGGCAGCCGCATCCGCGCGCTCTGCGTCAAGTTGAGCCTCCGCCGCCCGGTTCATATCCACGACATCCGGTTCCGCCTGCAGGAGGGCCTCGATGGCAGCGGCATCCGCGCGCTCCGCATCGAGTTGAGCCTCTGCCTCCCGGTCCTCCTTTAGGATGGCCAGGTTGAACCGCTAGTCCGCCTGCACCATGGGGGACCTGGACGCCGGCACGAAGTCGACGTCCATCGTCTCATAAGCATCAGGGGCCTTCTACGCCGCGACCTCCGCCATGAACATTGGATCGGCTTCCTCCTCCTCGGAGCTTGGCTCTAGAGAACTCAGGGATTGGCCCATCGCAAAGCGAGCTTGGGAACGGAGGTCTGTGGTGCCGACCGCCGCCGCGATTTCTGCGTGGTGCTCCGGCGTTAGCATCTTGTAGTATGTGATCTTGCGACGCACCATGGCTTTCCGGTGAACTAGGGGACTGTGACGCCCCCGGCTTAATCGTGCACTAACCATACACGCAAATGCACACGATCAAGCCGAAGGACTCACTTCAAGGAATCACAACACAACTCCAAAACATAAATAAAGTCATACAAGCTTTATATTACAAGCCAGGGGCCTCGAGGGCTCGAATACAAAAGCTCGCATACAAGCATCAGCGGAAGCATCAGATATCTGAGTACAGATATGAAACAGAAATAGATAAGCCTTTAGAAAGGCGGGGCAAAACAAAAGCTACGATCGAAAGGCGCAGGCCTCCTGCATGGGACCCTCCGACCCTACTCCTGGTCGTCGGCAAGCTCGTAGTAGTAACCACCCTCGGGGTGGTAGTAGTAGTCGTCGACGGGGGCAGCTGGCTCTGGGGCTCCGTCGTCTGGTTGCACCAAACGGATATGGGGAGAAAAAGAAAGCAAAGCAACCATGAGTACTCATCCGAAGTACTCCGCAATCAAGGATCTACACTACATATGCATCATTATCAAAGGAAGGCTGTATATGTGGACTAGGCTACAGAAATGCCAGAATAGAGGGGAAAACCTAGTCCTATCGAAGACTAGCATCTTCAGCGGTCTTGCAGCATTAGAAGAGTGTAGATTAGTACAGCATAAAGTAGTAGGAGAGTTAAATTATCAACCTCGGCCAGAGATCCTTTCTCGACTCCCTGTGAGAAAGAGATCCCAGAGCCCTACTATCCATTTCTCATCACAAGTATCAAGTTCTAGTTGTATCGATCGGGATACAACTCCGAGCGTCCGTTACCGAGGATCGGCTATGCATAGATTGTTTCTTCCCTGCAGGGGTGCACCAACTTACCCACCATGCTCGATTAACTCCGGCCGGACACACTTTTCTGGGTCATGCCCGGCCTCGGCCAAACGATACGCCGCAACCCGACTGAAAACTTAACAGAGAGGTCAGCACACCGGACTAACCTATGCCCCCAGGGGTCTTGGGCCATCGCCCCGGACGCTCCTGCACGTTGCGAATGCGGCCAGTGAGCAGACCTAGTAGCCTCCAGTACAACGGAGGGTGCTTAACGCGGCCCAACGCAGCGCGCGCCGCTCAGTCACTGACGTCCATTAAGCTTCGGCTGATGCATACGACGCAGAGTGCCCATAACTGTTCCCACGTGATGGTTAGTGCTATCGGGCTAGAGGCCCACTCGGATCAAATATCCAAATCGTTTGTGGATTGGGAGCGCACGATAACGAGCAGAGACTCACGATCGATATGACCTCCTCGCCCCGTCTCGAGGACTTGCGGCAAGGGCTAAGAATGACCGGCCACGCCTCGTAATTATCTCGCGGTTACTCTCTCTGGTCACCCGACTACACATCAATCGCATCTTATGCTCGCGCGGGTACCCCTCAGGGCCGACCTGACTTTAGTAACATGGTTTATGGTTAAAGTCATAGTAACTGTGTGTCCAGACACCAGGGGGAAAAACCTGAGGAATCACCCTCGATGGAATTCCACCGGATGTAATCATCAAGGTGAGCCTAGGAGGAATCACCCTCGAGGTCCACTCTAGAGGGGTTGCACGACGACATCATTTTCGGGAATGGTGAAGGAGGAATCACCGTCGATGACCACGACCGAATAGCTACTCTACAGAGTTAACATCAGAAGTGCTAAACGAGGTATCACCCTCGGCACTCGATAGTAACACTGTAGTGTCATACAACTAAGGGGGTGATGTGCGGTGCTGGTGCCTGGTCGTCGAGTCTTCCGATGATCCAGCGGAGCACTTGGGACAAGTGGGGTCACTGGGGCCTCTATCCAGCCTATACTAAGCAATTTAGGATAACCAGGTAAGGTATCAATAGCAGGTTACAATAAACAGGCTATGCATCAGATTAGGTAAAGCAGTAGCAGCAGCAATTCTAATGCAAGCACAAGAACGAAGAGAATAGGCGATATAGGCATGCTCAAGGGGGGGTGCTTGCCTGGTTGCTCGGCGGCAAAGGCAAGGTCGTCAGTGGTGTCATCGGTCTCCGGAGCAGTGTCGGTGTCGAGGTCTACCGAAAGAGAAGAGGGGGAGGAACAAATAAATTCACAGCAATCATATGCAACACAGAGCATGCTATGCTATCGTGCAGTGCAGGGTTGCCTAAAGACATGTCTAAATCATATTTGTTATTTTAGGATTAAAGTTGGATTTATTATACGGTATATATGCACTATTCATCTACCGGAAACAGGCTAAAAGGTACGGGTTCACCTCCGTAGATGGTCCCTACATGGAAACGGATAGCACGGTCGGATTCGTCTCGTCGTTCTGATCAACTTTCATGTAGAAAGTTTTTTGATCCGATCTACGGTTTAATTTCTACGGATTTTAAAAGATTTAATCATTTTCTGAATTTAATTAATTTAACAAAAATGAATTATGACATCAGCATGACATGGGGATGATGTCAGCAGTCAACAGGACGGCTGACCAGGTCAAACCTGACCAGTGGGTCCCACATGTCAGCCTCTGTTTCTTAAGAGAGTTTATTTTAAACTAAACATAGTCAATTAGGCAGTAGGCCCCACCAGTCAGTCTCTAATTAGAAACTAATTAGCATTTATTTATTAAAACATTTTAATTAGTGGATTAAGCGGTGGGGCCCGCACATCAGCATCACAGAGACACCCAGTCAGCATGTTGACTGGTCAGACCAGCCAACGGGGACCCGTGGGGCCAAGCGTCAGTGGCACAGGGGCCCACCTATCAGGCCACATCGGCGACGGCGCCGGAGACAGCTCCGGCGACCAAAAATGCGGCGGGGCTCGCCCGAGCGCGTCGAAAACGCGCTATGGTTCGCAGTTTTGCACGCCACAACTTGCGTTCGAACGGCTAAAGTGTTCCGCATCGATTGGTGGCGGTGGTTTGGCTGGAGGTGGCCGGTGGTGATGGCGGCGACGATCGCGGCGGACGGCTGGAATCGGTCGAGGATGGATTCGACGAAGCGAACGCGCTCGGGCCAATTGGCTAGCCCAGAGGGCATCTACACGCGCAGGCGAGCACGTTGAGCCGCGCCACTTGAACATTTGGTCATCAGAGGCTCGCCGGCGACGAGCTATGGCGGATGCGCATTCGGGCGTATGAGATAAAAAGGGCCAGGGTCACAGGGAAGCCTGTGCGCCGGCGCGTTGGGCTCCTGGATGCTCCAGGAGCACGTTACCGTGCTCAGGTGGACGTGACAGGGACCATGGCCACGGTGGCGAGGTGCTGTGGCGGCGGCGGTTTCGGCCATGGCTAAGCTGATGGCTAGCGAGCACAAGAGGGAGGGGAGCGAGGGGAGAAGATGAGGGGCTCACCTAGCAGCACGCACGATGGCCCTTGGAAGTTTAGGAGCAACAGTAGCGTCGCCGGAGTCGGAGAAGAACGGCGGTAGTCGGAGAAGGGGACGGAGGAGGACCGGTGTTGCCATGCCTTCCAGCTCTAGCTGAGGCCACCAGTCGAAGAAGTTGACCCCGGCGGAGCTTGTGGATGACCTGGCGAGGCGCGGGGAGCCCTGTCGCTACGCGGACGATGGCGATAGGCGGCGACCGCGCTCGGCCTCGACGGATCTAGAGGGAGAGAGGGGAGGAGCGAGCGAGGGAGAGAGGGGGAGAGTGAACGGGGTGGCCAGGGGGAAAGGACGGGGGCTTCGGCCTTATCCTCCCTGCGTCGGTGGGGCGTCGGTGGCGTCGCGTTGTCGGCGTCTCACCGGCGCGCGTGCGGCAACCACGGGCGTGCCGACATGCAGTGAGAGAAAGAGGGAGATGGGCCGACTCAAGCACTGTGCACTTGGGCCAGTGCACAGTGGCCTTTTCCTTTTTCTTTTTAGTTTTCAGCCCTTTTCTTTTTACAGCAGGGTTTAGCAGTTTATTTGAGCTACCAAATGATTTTGCAAAAATGTGAAACTTTCTCACATAAATACATTGCAATATCCAGCACTGCCACAAAAAGTTTGAGCAATTTTGGAATTCATTTGGGAATTTTCTATAGATGGAAATGGCATTTTTAGTGCTGACTTGGCACTGTTTTAAATGCTTAGGGTTATTTTGAATTGATGATGATGTTGTGTTCCTTAACAGCAAATGGTTTTGAAATACTTGCTATAAAGTGAACATTTTCTTGAATTTGAGTTGATTTTCAGAGAAGGATTTGAATTGAATCTTTAACCATTGTGACTAAGCACTGCAAATGAAGATGACTTGGCATTATTAGCAGAATGTCACAGTGGTTATTACACAGGGGTGTTACAATTCTCCTCTTCTAAAAGAAATTCTCGTCCCGAGAATTCAGGAGGTAGAAGGAAAGAGGTCGGGGTATTCCTCCCGAAGATGATCCTCGCGTTCCCAAGTGGCTTCATCTTCAGTATGATTCGACCACTGCACTTTCAGGAATTTGGTCGTCTTCTGACGGGTTCGACGTTCAGCTTCATCGAGGATGCGGATCAGATGGTCCTTATAAGAAAGATCATCTTGCAATTCGAGCAACACGTGATCCACTGCTCGGTGTGGAGATTCCTTGAAGCAACGACGAAGTTGCGACACATGGAAGACGTCATGAATATGAGAGAATTGCGGCGGCAACTCCAATTTATATGCCACCTGACCACGTCTAGCAACAACGCAGAATGGACCAATGTAGTGTGGAGCTAACTTGCCCTTGATTCCGAAATGGTGAGTGCCCTTCATAGGAGTGACACGAAGATAAGCTTGATCACCTGGTTGATAGGTCAAACCCCATCGTTTGCGATCATAATTGCTCTTCTGACGGTCCTTAGCCGCCTTCAGATTTTCTCGAACGATACGGACTTGTTCTTCGGCATGTTGAATAATATCCGGTCCCATGAGCGGTCGTTCCCTAGTTTCTGACCAATTCAGAGGGGTTCGACACTTACGTCCATAGAGTACTTCGAAGGGGGCCATTTTCAAGCTGGCTTGATAACTGTTGTTATAAGAGAACTCGGCGTAAGGAAGAGATTATTCCCACTTCTTGCCGAAGGAAATAACTCAAGCTCGAAGCATGTCTTCAAGCACTTGATTAACTCGCTCGACTTGGACATGGGATTGGGGGTGATAAGCTGAACTCCAGTTAATATGAGTTCCCATAGGTTCTTGGAAGCTTTCCCAGAACTTTGAGGTGAAAAGACCGCCATGATCCGAACTAATCTCCTTCGGATTACCGTGGAGTGATACAATTCTGGAGATATACAACTCTTCTAACTGACTAGCAGTGATAGTCTCCTTGACAGGCAGAAAGTGTGCAACCTTAGAGAGTTGGTCAACGATGACAAGAATAGCATCGTGACCCTTCTGTGACTTGGGAAGGCCAGTAATGAAATCCATTTGAACTTTATCCCATTTCCATAAAGGAATAGGTAACGGTTGCAGAATTCCAGCTGGCTTCTGATGTTCTGCTTTAACGCGGCGGCAAACGTCACGTTCAGCAACGTATCGAGCAATATCCTGCTTCATTTTGGAGACGGAGATCACGATACATCTCGGTACTACCCGGATGAATAGACAACGGTGTATCATGTGCCTCCTTCATGACCTTGTCAGTCATAAGCTCGAAGCGAGGTACCACAATGCGATGTATGAAATACAAGGTTCCATCTTCTGACAGCGAAAAATCCCTGTACTTTTCCAGGTGAAGATCTTTCTTCATCAGATCAATTTCAGCATCTTTAGCTTGCGCATTCTTAATAGCTTTCTCAAGATCTGGTTGTACTACAAGGTTATTAAGAGAACCTTGTGGAAAGATACGCAGATTCAGCTTGTGCAATTCTTCATAAAGACGAGGCTGAGCTCGCCTAACCATGAGGTTGTTGCAATAGGACTTGCGGCTTAAGGCATCAGCCATGACATTAGCCTTGCCAGGGGTATATGAAATACCACAGTCATAGTCCATAATTGTTTCCAACCATCACTGTTGACGGAGATTGAGATCCGGCAGAGTAAACAAATACTTCAAGCTTTGATGATCAGTATATACCTCACGCCGGTTACCCAAAAGGTAATGCCGCCACAGCTTCAATGCATAGATCACTACAGCAAGTTCGAGATCATGCACTGGATAGTTTTCTTCATGTGGATGCAATTGACGCGAAGCATATGCAATTACTCTCCGTTCTTGCATTAGGACACAGCCTAATCCTTGATGAGAGGCATCGCAACATATCACAAATTCCTTGCGAGAATCCGGAGGAGCAAGCACTGGAGTAGAAGTTAGTTTGTCCTTGAGAGTCTAGAAGCTTTCCTGACATTTGTCTGTCCGCTCAAACATAATGCCTTTGTGCAGCAGGTTAGTCAGGGGCTTAGCAATCTTGGAAAAGTTCTCAACAAATCGACGGCAATAGCTTGCGAGGCTGAGAAAACTTCTCACTTGCTTGACGTTCTTCGGAGGAGTCCAGTCCAGAATAGCCTGAACCCGCTCCGGGTTAACAGCAATTCCATCCTTGGAAATCACATGACCAAGGTAGGTTACTTCAGAAAGCTAGAACTCGCATTTGGAATACTTGGCATAGAGCTGGTGTTCTCGGAGCCTTTCCAGTACAAGATGAAGGTGTTCAGCATGTTCTTCCTTATTCTTCGAATATACTAGAATATCATCTAGATATACCATGACGAACTTGTCGAGGTAATCCATGAAGATGTAATTCATCAGGCGGGAGAACGTAGCTGGAGCATTTGTTAAGCCAAATGACATGACAGTGTACTCATAAGAGCCATAGCGAGTAACAAATGCAGTCTTGGGAATATCCTCTTCACGGACACGGATCTGGTGATAACCCAACCTCAATTCGAGTTTAGAAAACACCGATGATCCAGCAAGTTGATCATACAAGTCATTGATCTGAGGAAGCGGGTATTTGTTCTGGATTGTGGCTTGGTTAATGGGTCGATAATCCTGAACCAAACGGTTAGTTCCATCCTTCTTCTTAACGAAGAGTGAAGGTGCTCCCCAAGCAGAGGAACTGGGGCGGATGAAACCCTTCTTAAGTGACTTGTCGATTTCTTCCTTAAGCTCGAGAACGTGGTGCGGAGGCATCTTATAAGGACGTTTCGCAATAGGACTTGTGCCTGGTTTCAAGTCGATGACAAACTCGACAGCTCTAACAGGGGGTATTCCTGGAAGTTCTTCTGGAAAAACATCCTGGAAATCATGAATGACTGGAATGTTTTCGATCCCCTCAAGCGGAGAAGCGTTCAATGCATTTAGCGCGTAGATTTGAGCCTTAGCATTTTGAGTTATCTGGGCACGGTAATTCACTAGCTCATCGGATGGGTGTAGGAGGTGTACAACCTTAGTGGCACAATTGATTGAGGCGTAATGAGCCTTCAACCAATCCATTCCCAGAATAAGATCAATTTTGGAATATTTCAGGATAATGGGAAATGCCTGAAATTTCCTCTCTTCAATCTCAATAGCGACGTCAGGACTAAACATGGAGGCTTGACACTGGCCCGCGGGAGTGTTTACCGCTAACGGATGGTGCATCTTTTCATATTTAATGCCATGCATGAATGCAAAATCTTCCGACATGAATGAATGCGATGCTCCTGAATCAAATAAAACAGAAGCTGGTACAGAATTAACAAGTAGTGTGCCCATTACAGTAGCTGGTTGGTCTGGTTCTTCACTCATGTTGACATGATAAGCCTGACCACGACCATAAGAAGGCATAATATTATTGTTGCGAGCATTAGGAGGCGGAGCCAGTTGCTTCTGATTCTGATAGCAGTTCCTGGCAAGGTGACCTGGTTTGCCACACTTGTAACACAGCCCACTGTCTGGATGGATTGCAGGAGCTCGGGGTGGTGTAGCTCGAAGAGGCTGCCTCGGTGGTGGAGGAGGCAGACGTGGTGCAGCATGGTACGGCCTTGGTGCAGGTGTAGTTGGATGATACATGCTGTGAGGAGTCCAGATACGGCACTTCTGTGAAGACGAGCCCGAAGATGAGCCAACATCACAACTACGCTTCTGTGACTCCTTATGCTTGATCTGAGCAGTCTCAACCAGAATAGCCTTGTTCACAAGGGTAGCAAAGTCGGTGAAGTCTTGAGCAGCAAGTGCAAGCTCGATGTCTGGGTGGAGTCCACTACGGAACTTCTCTTGTCTACGAGCATCGGTGGCGATGTCTTCTTCAGCATAGCAGGATAGGTCAAGGAATTCCCTCTCATAGGCTTCGACAGTCTTGTTGCCCTGAGTGAGGTTGCGGAACTGGGTTCTCATCTGGTCCATGATTCCTTGAGGAATATATCGGGCACGAAAAGCAGCCTGGAACTCAGGCCAAGTAATGGCTGTTCCAGCAGGCAGTGTACGCTTGTGTGTATCCCACCATTGAGCAGTGGGACCCTTTAAGAAAAAGGACGTGAAGGTGACAAAGTTGGCAGGGGAGAAATTAGCAGACTCCATCTCGTGAGTGATGTCGTGAATCTAGTCATTAGCATCCAGTGGCTTATCCGAGTTGCAGAACTTAGTGGGGTTAAGACGCACAAATTCCGACAGAGTTATTGCAGCAGGGTCCTAGTTCTGGTTGTTCTGATGTGGGAACTGAGCCATAATCCCAGTCATGAACTGACGATTGAGCTCGAATTGTTGCATCATAGCTGCCATATAATCTGGCGGTGGTGGTTGTTCAGGGGCACGACCACGACCACCTGATCTAACCATCCTGCTAAGTTTCAACAGGGGTAATTTAGTAAAAGCAATTGCGAGTGTTTAGCGACAAGCATGATGTAACACGACCGTAATTAAGCAGTATAGTAGATACTTAACAGTAGTCAATTAAGACATACAGATCCATACACTAAGTCGGGTACATGCGGACAGCATAATGGCGCAAATTCAAAAGCTAGACATGCTAGGCAGCGCAGGCACGCGGTAAGGAAGTACACAACGAGACATAGCAAAGGCTATATCAACATCAGAGAAAATTGTTGGAGCGAGGAATCTGCAAGTGACGACACAGGGTGTCCTCGATAAAAGGATCCTGTAAGCAGAACCTGGCCCACCAACTTGAAGAAAGGGGGGTAATTCAGAACTCCGGGTGGATGTCATCACGAGAACCTAAGGTTGGAGTTAGTAAAATTTTAACCCGAAAGGAAGAGAGATCAGAATCCCAGAGTATAGACAAGAAATAAAATATCCTAATACCACCCAGTTGGCGACGTGGGCCCGTAAGCCATGCAGCCATGTTAGTAAAATGGTTTTTCATTGACTAGACTCAACTTCGGCCAAGGAGTTGGACAGGGGGATTCTACAGGCAGCGGGCTCTGATACCAACTTGTGACGCCCCCGGCTTAATCGTGCACTAACCATACACGCAAATGCAGACGATCAAGCCTAAGGACTCACTTGAAGGAATCACAACACAACTCTAAAACATAAATAAAGTCATACAAGCTTTATATTACGAGCCAGGGGCCTCGAGGGCTCGAATACATAAGCTCGCATACAAGCATCAGCGGAAGCACTAGATATCTGAGTACAGATATGAAACAGAAACAGATAAGCCTTCAGAAAGGCGGGGCAAAACAAAAGCTACGATCGAAAGGCGCAGGCCTCCTGCCTGGGACCTTACGCCCCTACTCCTGGTCATCGGCAAGCTCGTAGTAGTAACCACCCTCGGGGTTGTAGTAGTAGTCGTCGACGGGGGCAGCTGGCTCCGGGGCTCCATCGTCTGGTTGCACCAAATGGATATGGGGAGAAAAAGAATGCAAAGCAACCGTGAGTACTCATCCGAAGTACTCCGCAAGCAAGGATCTACACTACATATGCATCATTATCAAAGGAAGGCTGTATATGTGGACTAGGCTGCAGAAATGCCAGAATAGAGGGGAAAACCTAGTCCTATCAAAGACTAGCATCTTCAGCGGTCTTGCAGCATTAGAAGAGTGTAGATTAGTACATCATAAAGTAGTAGCAGAGTTAAATTATCAACCTCGGCCAGAGATCCTTTCTCGACTCCCTGCGAGAAAGAGATCCCAGAGCCCTACTATCCATTTCTCATCATAAGTATCAAGTTCTAGTTGTATCGATCGGGATACAACTCCGAGCGTCCGTTACCGAGGATCAGCTATGCATAGATTGTTTCATCCCTGCAGGGGTGCACCAACTTACCCACCGTGCTCGATTAACTCCGGTCGGACACACTTTTCTGGGTCATGCCCAGCCTCGGCCAAACGATACGCCGCAACCCGACTGAAAACTTAACAGAGAGGTCAGCACGCCGGACTAACCTATGCCCCCAGGGGTCTTGGGCCATCGCCTCGGACGCTCCTGCATGTTTCGAACGCGGACGGTGAGCAGACCTAGCAGCCTCCAGTACAACGAAGGGTGCTTAACGCGGCCCAACCCAGCGCGCGCCGCTCAGTCGCTAACGTCCATTAAGCTTCGGCTGATGCATACGACGCGGAGTGCCCATAACTATTCCCACGTGATGGTTAGTGCTATCGGGCCAGAGGCCCACTCGGATCAAATATCCAAATCGTTAGCGGGATTGGGAGCGCGCGATAACGAGGAGAGACTCACGATCAATGTGACCTCGTCGCCCCGTCTCGAGGACTTGCGGCAAGGGCTAAGAATGCCTGGCCACGCCTCGTAATTATCTCGCGGGTACTCTCTCTTGTCACCCGACTACACATCAATCGCATCTTATGCTCGCGCGGGTCCCCCTCAGGGCCGATCCAACTTTAGTAACATGGTTTATGGTTAAAGTCATAGTAACTGTGTGTCCAGACACCAGGGGGAAAAACCTGAGGAATCACCCTCGATGGAATTCCACCCGATGTAATCGTCAAGGTGAGCCTAGGAGGAATCACCCTCGAGGTCCACTCATGAGGGGTTGCACGACGGCATCGTTTTCGGGAATGGTGAAGGAGGAATCACCCTCGATGACCACGAGCGAATAGCTACTCTACAGAGTTAACATCAGAAGTGCTAAACGAGGTATCACCCTCGGCTCTCGATAGTAACACTGCAGTGTCATACAACTAAGGGGGTGATGTGCGGTGCTGGGGCCTGGTCGTCGAGTCGTTCGATGATCCAGCGCAGCAATTGGGACAAGTGGGGTCACTGGAGTCTCTATCCAGCCTATAATAAGCAGTTTAGGATAAGCAGGTAAGGTATCAATAGTAGGTTACAATAAACAGGCTATGCATCAGAATAGGTAAAGCAGTAGCAGCAGCAATTCTAATGCAAGCACAAGAAAGAAGAGAATAGGCGATATAGGCATGCTCAAGGGGGGGGTGCTTGCCTGGTTGCTCGGCAGCAAAAGCAAGGTCGTCAGTGGTGTCATCGGTCTCCGGAGCAGCGTCGGTGTCGGGGTCTACCGAAAGAGAAGAGGAGGAGGAAACAAATAAATACACAGCAATCATATGCAACACAGAGCATGCTATGCTATCGTGCAGTGCAGGGTTGCCTAAAGACATGTCTAAATCATATTAGTTATTTTAGGATTAAAGTTGGATTTATTATACGGTATATATGCACTATTCATCTACCGGAAACAGGCTAAAAGTTGCGGGTTCACCTCCGTAGTGGGGCCCAGCGTCAGTGGCACAGGGGCCCACCTGTCAGGCCACGTCGGCGACGGCGCCGGAGACAGCTCCGGCGACCAAAAACGCGGCGGGGCTCACCGGAGCACGTCGAAAATGCGCTATGGTTCGCCGTTTTGCACACCACAAGTTGCGTTCGAACGGCTGAAGTGTTCCGCGTCGATTGGTGGCGCTGGTTTGGCCGAAGGTGGCTGGTGGTGACGGCAGCGACGACCGCGGCGGACGGCCGGAATCGGTCGGGGATGGATTCGATGAAGCGAACGCGCTAGGGCTAATTGGCTAGCCCAGAGGGCATCTACACGCGCAGACGAGCACGTTGAGCTGCGCCACTTGAACATTTGGTCATCAGAGGCTCGCCGGTGACGAGCTATGGCGGATGCGCGTTCGGGCGTATGAGATAAAAAGGGCTTGGGGCACAGGGAAGCCTTTGCGCGGGCGCGTTGGGCTCCTGGATGCTCCAGGAGCACGTTATCGTGCTCAGGTGGACGTGACAGGGACCATGGCCACGGCGGCGAGGTGCTGCGGCGGCGGCGGTTTCGGCCATGGCTAAGCTGATGGCTAGCGAGCACAAGAGCCAGGGGAGCGAGGGGAGAAGATGAGGGGCTCACCTAGCAGCACGCACGATGGCCCTTGGAAGTTTAGGAGCAGCAGTAGCGTCGCCGGAGTCGGAGAAGAACGGCGGTAGTTGGAGAAGGGGACGGAGGAGGACTGGTGCTGCGGTGCCTCCCAGCTCCAGCTGAGGCCACCGGTCGAAGAAGTCGACCCCGGCGAAGCTTGTGGACGACCTGGCGAGTCGCGGGGAGCCCTGTGGCTACGCGGAAGACGGCGAACGGCGGCGACCACGCTCGGCCTCGACGGATCTGGAGGGAGAGAAGGGAGGAGCGAGCGAGGGAGAGAGGGGGAGAGTGAATGGGGTGGCCAGGGGGAAAGGACGGGGGCTTTGGCCTTATCCTTCCTGCGTCGGTGGGGCGTCGATGACGTCGCGCTGTCGGCGTCTCGCCGGCGCACGCGCGGCGACCACGGGCGTGCCGACACACAGTGAGAGAGAGAGGGAGATGGGCCGACTCAGGCACTGTGCACTTGGGCCAGTGCACAGTGGCCTTTTCCTTTTTCTTTTTAGTTTTCAGTCCTTTTCTTTTTACAGCAGGGTTTAGCAGTTTATTTGAGCTACCTAATGATTTTGCAAAAATGTGAAACTTGCTCACATAAATACATTGCAATATCCAGCACTGCCACAAAAAGTTTGAGCAATTTTGGAATTCATTTGGGAATTTTCTAAAGATGGAAATGGCATTTTTAGTGCTGACTTGGCACTGTTTTAAATGCTTAGGCTTATTTTGAATTGATGATGATGTTGTGTTCCTTAACAGCAAATGGTTTTGAAATATTTGCTATAAAGTGAACATTTTCCCCACAAGTTTTTAACAACTTCAATTTTCACTTTGAATTTGAATTTATTTTCAGAGAAGGATTTGAATTGAATCTTTAACCATTGTGACTAAGCACTGCAAATGAAGATGACTTGGCATTATTAGCAGAATGTCACAGTGGTTATTACACAGGGGTGTTACAATTCTCCTACTCTAAAAGAAATTCTCGTCCTGAGAATTCAGGAGGTAGAAGGAAAGAGGTCGGGGTATTCCTCCCGAAGATGATCCTCGCGTTCCCAAGTGGCTTCATCTTCAGTATGATTCGACCACTGCACTTTCAGGAACTTGGTCGTCTTCTGACGGGTTCGACGTTCAGCTTTATCGAGGATGCGGATCGGATGCTCCTTATAAGAAAGATCATCTTGCAATTCGAGCAACATGTGATCCACTGCTCGGTGTGGATATTCCTTGAAGCAACGACGAAGTTGCGACACATGGAAGACATCATGAATATGAGAGAATTGCGGCGGCAACTCCAATTTATATGCCACCTGACCACATCTAGCAACAACGCAGAATGAACCAATGTAGTGTGGAGCTAACTTGCCCTTGATTCCGAAACGGTGAGTACCCTTCATAGGAGTGACACGAAGATAAGCTTGATCACCAGGTTGATAGGTCAAACCCCATCGTTTGTGATCATAATTGCTCTTCTGACGGTCCTGAGCCGCCTTCAGATTTTCTCGAACGATACGGACTTGTTCTTCGGCATGTTGAATAATATCCGGTCCCACGAGCGGTCGTTCCCCAGTTTCTGACCAATTCAGAGGGGTTCGACACTTACGTCCATAGAGTACTTCGAAGGGGGCCATTTTCAAGCTGGCTTGATAACTATTGTTATAAGAGAACTCGGCGTAAGGAAGAGATTATTCCCACTTCTTGCCGAAGGAAATAACTCAAGCTCGAAGCATGTCTTCAAGCACTTGATTAACTCGCTCGACTTGGACTTGGGATTGGGGGTGATAAGCTGAACTCCAGTTAATATGAGTTCCCATAGCTTCTTGGAAGCTTTCCCAGAACTTTGAGGTGAAAAGACCACCACGATCCGAACTAATCTCGTTCGGATTACCATGGAACGATACAATTCTAGAGATATACAACTCTGCTAACTGACTAGCAGTGATAGTCTCCTTGACAGGCAGAAAGTGTGCAACCTTAGAGAGTTGGTCAACGACGACAAGAATAGCATCGTGACCCTTCTGTGACTTGGGAATGCCAGTAATAAAATCCATTTGAACTTTATCCCATTTCCATAAAGGAATAGGTAACGGTTGCAGAATTCTAGCTGGCTTCTGATGTTCTGCTTTAACGCGACGGAAAACATCATATTCAGCAACGTATCGAGCAATATCCTGTTTCATTTTGGAGACGAAGATCACGATACATCTCGGTACTACCCGGATGAATAGATAGCGGTGTATCATGTGCCTCCTTGATGACCTTGTCAGTCATAAGCTCGAAGCGAGGTACCACAATGCGATGTATGAAATACAAGGTTCCATCTTCTGACAGCGAAAAATCCCTGTACTTTTCCAAGTGAAGATCTTTCTTCATCAGATCAATATCCAGCACTGCCACAAAAAGTTTGAGCAATTTTGGAATTCATTTGGGAATTTTCTAAGGATGGAAATGGCATTTTTAGTGCTGACTTGGCACTGTTTTAAATGCTTAGGCTTATTTTGAATTGATGATGATGTTGTGTTCCTTAATGGCAAATGGTTTTGAAATATTAGCTCTAAAGTGAACATTTTTCCCACAAGTTTTGAACAACTTCAATTTTCACTTTGAATTTGAATTGATTTTCAGAGAAGGATTTGAATTGAATCTTTAACCATTGTGACTAAGCACTGCAAATGAAGATGACTTGGCATTATTAGCAGAATGTCACAGTGGTTATCACACAGGGGTGTTACAGGGACGGCTGATGCGGGCTAGGGGATCGAAAGGTGGGGGAATGGGTTGGAGAGGAGGTGTGGTTTTGGGGCAATGGTGACCGGCCGGCAAGTAGCTGGCGTAGGGCGAGCAGCGAAGGTTCTAGTGTGAATAGTGGTTCCGGTGACGACCGGTCAATCGGTTTTGACTGTGCGGAGTTTGCAAAGCCGGACGGCTGGAGCCTAGAGAGTTGTTGGGTGGGATGGGACCAAAGTTTCGGAGTTTCACGTGGCAGACGTCCGGACCTCCCCACCATTCCTGTCGACGACGAGGCGGTGACTTCGTAAATCTCAAGATGACAAGCAAGATGCCCATGCATTGCACGGAACATCAGGATGCATTTTTTTATAGAACACCTGTTGTGATTGACCCATGAAGGAGTAATCCCATGTGTAAAAACTAATGATATCTCGAGAATTTCATCGAAAAAAATGGTATCTCAAGAATTTCATTGAAAAATGATATCTCGAGAAAGATGAGAGATAAGGTGAGGAGGAGTGGGGCGCGGTGGTGATTGGTGTTCGAACTTAGCGGAGGCATGGGGATGGACGACGCCGGCAGCGGCCACCATGCCAGATTGTTCCAGAGGCTTCCTTTTTTAATTACTCAACAATGAAGTTGTGGGAGATAAGGATGAACAAGAGAGGTGCGGGTATCCTTTTGCAAAATTGCCATAGTTTGCTTTCTATCCGTCAGATATAGATCAGACAGTCTATATTGCAAGATGGCGGGCACACAATCATCACCGAGAGTAGAGATAAGAGTAGAGATATAGTATTATAGATATGACTGCTCAGTCTCTCGAATGTGCTCATAGGGGTAGGGTGTGCGTGTGTGCGTACATAGGGGTGAGTGTATGCGCGCATGTATGAGCGCTTGCGTTTGTACTGTGTTAAAAAAAGGAGTACTCGAAGTATGCAAGTTCATAACGAACGTACGGTGTACATCACTCTTGTCGCGTTCGCGTTGCACCCCGGCACGGTGGACCCTGCATGTCGCTCACCGAATGGAACGCGCTTCGTCTTGCGTTTTCGCTCGCTTGTGGGACCGCAGTTGAGAGCAAACCAACGTCCGTCCCCCTCCCCCGCCCGCGTCATTTACGGATACTACTAGACTAGAAGAGAGAGAGGTCGGCCGAGTGTTAATGAGGCCATACTGACGCTCGAATTTGGCCAAATAAACAGGGAAATCGACATGTGGGGCACACCTGTCGGGATGACATGGCACAGACTAGTCCAATGGAGAAGCTGGCCCATGACGTTCATGTGGGTCGTGGGGGCCAGCAACGTGGCTTAGCTCCCGCACCGCCTCTGGGCACGGCGACCGCGGTGAGCGACACGCTCATCTCCGCTGGAGACGCTCGGCTTCAGGGTGCCGAGGGTGGCACTGCCACTGTGGCACGACCAGCAGATCAACACCCGGCTCGTCGAGGATGCATGGGGCGCCGAAATGCGCGCGCGCCACGACGCGTCCGCGGAGTGTTCTAGCGCAGCCAACTGCATCCCCAGGACCTGAGACCATGCCGGGTCGTCTTTCAATGACATGTGGGGTCGCATGTGAGCAAAGGGCATGTCCAATGTTGCCACGCCCGCAGCTGACTACTCTGGCACACAAAAATCCCTCGTCCCTCGTGCTGTCACGCGCGTGCGTTCCCAGCCGGTGCCAGCTGTCCACATTCATGCCATCTGTCCGTATGTCATCATTAGGTAGGCTCGCTGCCCGAGGAACCAACTCCGGCGACTTATTGATGCACCCAGACGCTTGGCCTCACCGGAATGCACTACTTAAAGCGGCAACGCCCAGCTAAACTCCACACCATAGCGCATCCTCCTACCTAGCACCACATCCACCATGACCGCGAGCAGGAACGCTCTACGGGAGAGCTTGTCATCGGGGATGAAGCTCGAGGTCGCTGCCCTCGCTCAACTCGCCGCTCGCAACGCAATACCGGCGTAGCCGGACGCGGACGCGACCGCACAAGCGGTGGCCACGCTGGCGGCCGATGACGGGAGCACCGCCAGCCACGCGTCCTACTTGCCGTCGTCCAACGTTCGGTGGCGCATGTGGCAGGTGAAGCGACAGACCGTCCACGTCCATCATCATCGACCTCACGTCCACCGGCACCACCGAGGTCGGGGACTCCTCCGAGGATGAGTAGGGCATGGGAGGCAGCAGGGCATGGTGTGCCAACTGGCCGGTCCGTCTCCCGTGTTCTACTCTTCCTCGCCGGAGACCGCACCTTCACTTCACGGGTCTTGAACCCCGCCACCATTCATGGAGACGGCAGATGGAGGACGTCGTCGCCGATGCGGAAGAACAAAGGAAAGTGGACGTCGGTCGCCGTCGTAGAATAGGTTTAGGGTCGGGTTTCTTTTCTTTTTTGTCCTATAAAAGTTCAAAATGTAATGAAAATATGCCGTGTTTGCATGAATCTCGTCCGGTGTATATGAACTTTCACAATAATAGTAAGACATATTGTATGAAAATATATTGAATGATAATTCGTTTTTATGTGTATAAACTTGGTCTAAGTTTAGAAGGTTTGACCCGAGACAAAGCTGACATGCGAAATAAATAAACACATAGGTATACATACACAATTTATCTTAGGCACTCCAATATTACGTCCACTACACATTCACGCATCTCACATCTTTCTCTCGCTCTGTCTGTCAAACCAACTAAGCCTTGTCCTAATAAAAAATAAAGTCCTAAAAAAACCAACTAAGCCAACCTCCCAGCATATCGCGCGGGAAAAGACCCGGACACGCTGTTTTAGTCGGGATTACCGGATTACTAGTAGTAGTATCGATCGATCGCGTGAAGCACCAAGTTTAAAAGGAAAAAGGCGGTACACTCACAGCACGCCTGTCGCGGTCGCATTTCACCCCTCACACGCTTGGTCCTACACATGGCTCACGCAAATGGAACGCACTTCGGCTTGCCTCTTCACTGACACGTGGGACTGCATTTGGAGAAACCGACCATCCGCCAAACTCCTCCGCCCACCGCTCGAAAATTCCCCCCAAATCCCAAAGGGACAAATGCATTTTTGCCCCTAGTTGGAACCTACCCACGGGTTTTGCCCTTACTTTTTGACTCTGCTCAGTTTTGCCCTTAGATTTGCCTCTGACGTCGCCCGAATGCCCTTTAACCATTTGACCAATACTTTGAAAATTCGTAACAAATTCATATGAACTCAGAAAAATGCAAATAAGATATCAAAATGTTCATATAAGCATTACCTTTATGCTCATGCCATTTGCATTCAGGAAAGGAGTACCATTTAAACTACTCGAGGTTATTAATGTTATTAACATAATTAAAAATAAAAAGGTATAAACAATATAATTTTCATGAATAATAATTACAAGCAAATATAGGTGATGTTTCCTGAACATCCTGATATCTTATTTGCATTTTTTTGAGTTCATATCAACTTGTGATGAAGTTTCAAAATAATGGTCAAAGTTGTTTGAACATTCATAACATGTTGATATGAACTCAAAAAAATGCAAATAAGATATGAGGATGTTCAGAAAACATCACCTACATTTGCATGTAATTTTTATTCAAGAAAAGTATATTGTTTATATCTTTTTATTTTTTATTATGTTAATAACATTAATAACCTCAGGTATTTTAAACGGTGCTTTTGTCCTGAATGCAAATGACATGCACATAAAGGTAATGTTCATCTGAACATTTTGATATCTTATTTGCATTTTTCTGAGTTCATATGAATTTGTTATGAATTTTCAAAGTATTGGTCAAACGGTCAAAGGGCATTCAGGGGACCTCGGGGGGAAATCTAAGGGCAAAACTGAGCAGAGTCGAAAAATAAGGGCAAAACCCGTGGGTAGGTTCCAACTAGGGGAAAAATGCAATTCTCCCAATCCCAAATTCAACTGCCCTTCGGCCAACTAGCCAATAATATTCCCCAAACCCCCTCCCCCCCGGCCCCCACCACTCCGTTCGCTCCGCCAAAGCCGCCCTCCCCACCATGCTGATACGTCGACGCCGCGGTTCGTCGAGGGGACGCACGGTGATCCTCTCGCTCCCACAGTACGCTCTCGTAGACTGTCGTCCTCCAGCCGCGCCACCACCGCTAGCGACGTTCTTGTGGAGATGCACGGCGGTCAGCTTCTCCCACGGTACGCGCATTCTAGACTGAGGCCCCGTGCATGTCGGAGTAGCGCTGAATGTTAGCTGATAGATGCTGTTAATCTCACTGTTTGCCGAAATAGTTTACAGTCAATATGCTCTGCTTAAGAAGCTTCCTTGCCCTGTTCTGCACTCAATCTGCTTTGTTGAGATGGCATGCCACGCCCGATTAGTTGCTAAAATATCATGCCATATATTTATTGTGAAGTAGATTGCCATGGTCTAGTAGCCAATCTGTTAGGTGAAATAGCTCGACACCGTTTTATACTCGATCTTTGTTGCTCAGATGGCCTTTGATGGCTGTGTGCTCGGCCTCATTGACTGCTGAAATAGCCTGCCATAATTTAGCACTCAAATCTGTTTGCTGAATTAGCTTTACATATATTTCGTTACTTAGATCTGCTTGTCCAAATATCTTGCCATAGCTTTAGACATCGACCTAGGTATTTATTTTCTGGACTTTATAAAAAAGCATATATGTTTTTCCTGTAATATCTAGAAGAAAAATTAATTTGTATGTCTAACAGATGGACAGGACTTGGATAACTTCTGCTCAAATATTCTCCGCTGCACATGTCGAGGGGGTTGAAAACTTCATGAACTTTATCAGAGCTGAGTACGGTGGTCGGAAATCAGATGTGCTCTACCCGTGTAGCAGTTGTATGAATTCAGTTACAAGACCCCAGTCAACTGTGCAAAATCATATAGACTTGTATGGGATGTCGGTCACATTACTAGGTGGGTTCATCATGGTGAAGCTGTGAACGTCAATGTTACTGACTATGTGGAAGCAACAGATCACCATCTTGATCTGCCTGATGCTCAGGTGGAAGAGGAGGAGGAGGAGGTGGTGGCGGCGGAGCCAGCGAGTTTGACCAACATTGAAACAATGCTACGAAATGCTTGTGCATTTCGTGAACTTTCACCTGTAGAAGAAAAATGGTGGGCCCGCATGTTGGAACAATGCAACATGGCAGTCACCCCAGGAAATAAGCTGTCAGTATTCTCAGCTATGGTCACCTACAGTAAAATGAAGAATTTCCTTCGTGCAGTTGGAATTGGATATGATATCATCCATGTTTGTTAGAATAATTGTGTTCTATTTCAGAACGATTATGCCAACTTAAGTGAATGCCCAAAATGCAAATCCTCAAGATGGAAAGATGGCGATGCTGTGAAGAAGATTCCTCATAATGTTCTGAGACATTTTCCAATTATACCAAGATTGCAGAGGTTGTTTCATGATGCTGAAACAAGAGAGGATCTGCTGTGGCATTCTAGGAACCAGGAGTACAGAGATCAGAATGTAATGAGCCATCCATCTCATGGTAGTGACTGGAAAAGCTTCAATCAGAAACACAAAAAGTTTGTTGCTGACCTGAGAAACATTAGACTTGGCTTAGCTACAGATGGAATTAACCCATTTGGCCACCAGAGCGCCACATATAGCATGTGGCCAGTACTTGTTATCCCTTACAACATGCCACCAAATGTCTGCACCAAAGAATCAAACTACATGATGACCTTGCTCATCCCAGGTCCAAAAAGTCCTGGAAAGGATTTTGATTTATTCATGGAGCCTCTTGTGGAGGAACTTCAACAGCTATGGAGGGATGTTCTCACTCGAGACCTATATAGCAGCCCACCAGCTGATTTCTTTCTGCGTGCTATTATAATTTGGTGCATCCATGATTATCCGGCTTTGGGCACTATGTCAGGGCAAACGACACATGGTTACAATGCATGTGTTCGCTGTGACAAGAATCCGCTATCATACGCAATACTTAGCAAGAACTGTTACATTGGACACTGCCATTTCCTTGCCAAGGACAAGCCATGTCCTACAAAATACTGAAGACATGTGTTCAATGCAAAGCATGAAAACCGTGATGCGCTAAAGAGGCTCACTGGCGATGAGTTGCAAGTGGAATTAGAGAAGGTTAGGCATATTACACCAGGAAACCATCCTAATAATGGTAGCCGGAAAAGGAAGCATGGCAGGGCAGAAGAGAGATTATTGTTTAACCGCGGGTCCACTTTGTGGGACTTGGAGTATTGGAAAGATTTGGATCTGCGGCATAATCTTGATGTGATGCACATCGAGAAAAATATATGTGACAGCATTATCGGCACACTTCTTAATATTGAAGGCAAGATGAAAGATACCTTAAAATCTAGGATTGATTTGACACACCTGGGTATCAGAAAGGATTTGCAGGTGGAAGATAAAGGTGCACCACGGGATATGGCACCAGCTATGTATGTCTTGGACAAGGTAAAAAGAAAAGAATTCTGCAAGGTCCTGTCACGTGTGAGATTCCCACATGGATTTGCTTCCAACCCTGAAAGGAGAGTCAGTGCAGATGGAAACAAGGTACAAGGGTTGAAAACTCATGACTGCCACGTCCTACTTCAAAGGGTTTTACCTATTATCCTTAGAGGATTGGGCCGCCCTGACTTATACAGAGCAGTTGTAGAGTTGGGACAATTCTTCAAGGAACTCTACAGTAAAAATATCAGGATAGATGCTTTGGAGCATCTTTGAGACAAGATACCAACAATCCTATGCGACCTTGAGAAGATATATCATCCATCCTTCTTTGATGTGATGGTGCATTTGGCTGTTCATCTACCTGATGAGGCACTACTTAGAGGTCCAGTACAGTATGGCTGGATGTACCCTATTGAAAGGCGACTGGGCACTTTCAAGGGCTATGTTAGGAACAGAGCTAGACCTGAGGGTTCCATTGCAGAGGCCTACATTGCTACAGAAGCGTTGACATTCTGCTCAAAATATATTGAAACAGCTGATCAGCTTAGCAAAGAGGTGGGTGAAGATAATCCCAAGCTCAATGTTTTTGATTGTTCTGTTCGAGTTACAGGGAAGAGCCGACAAGATGACAAACCTAAAGATTTGGACAAAATGTTTGGTATGTGTTGAATAACTGTCCTGAGATTCTACCTTATATCGAGTATGTGCTAAGTACTGCAGCTTATACATCGTAATCTACTAAACTTGCAGCACATTCTTATATAATTAGATGTTTGACGCGGTCACTATGTTGTGTAGCATCTACAAAAAGGAGTTACTACCACAAAATCCAAGAAACATTGACAAACTGGTTATGGCAGGATTTGCGAAATGGTTCAAGAGCCATGTAAGCTTTTGAATTGCACTATCAGTTTTTTAAATATATTGAGTACATAAGATGATCAGCTTATCTATTTTCTAACCATAGGTTAAGAAGATGCGGGAAGATGGGCAAGCAGTTGATGATGCCCTTTACGCACTAGCAATGGGTCCTGATAATCGGGTATGACATTATGAATCTTGCATTGTTGGAGATGTGCGCTACAACACCCTTCCATGCGACGAAGGCAGGAAGACACAAAACAGTGCCATCATGAGCACGGATATGTACGGCAAAGAGATAACTGAAATGTATGCTAACATAACAGACATTGTTCAGTTGCAGTATATCTCCAGTTTCGAGATTCATCGGTGTGTGGTTCTGTTGTGCTATCGTTAGTATAACCTGTTTTCCAGGATCGCAAAACCCAGAGCTGATGATTATTTCAAATCCATCAATGTCAAGGTGGCGTACTAGACCGATGAGCATTTTATTTTAGCAAATCAAGCAACACAGATATTTTTCTTGGAAGACACATATGCATGTAGCGATGACTGGAGAGTATTGCAAAGGTTTGAGCAGAGGAATTCGTTTAATGAAGTTACACAACAAGATGATGCTTACACTGCTCCTGATGAAGAAGATTCCACAGATGTTTCTAATATCTTTGAGAACCATCACGTCAATGACGCTGGCAAAAAGATTGCCTGTCGGGCTGTGGACATACGAGAGTTGATCAATAAGACGCCAACATTCGAGGACATTTAGGATGAAGAAGAAGATGACACTGGGGGGAATTACGATTCAGACTGATACTCATGGCGAAGATGTTGACGCTGCTGCTGCGGATGATGATTAGATTTCTTTTGTCGTATTTGCCTGTGAGAAGATGACTTTTTATCTACTATGTGAAATTGTGTTTGCTATGACAACTCAAACCTGATGAAGTTGTTGTTTAGTATTTTGCTGTGAGAACATCACTTATTATGTATGTTGATTTGTGTTTGGCGATTATATGATGACTAAAACATGATGACATTGTTGTTTAGTTGTACTCATATTTGGCTGTGAAACTTGTATTTGATGACATAGTTTGTTGTTGGACTGCATTTTGCTCGACGTCTTCGAATGGGAACAAAGATGACCCGACAGGGCCTCCGCTAATTTATTTATTTATTAGCAAAAGGGCCTCTGCTATTTATTTATTTATGAGCAAAAGGGGATACCCCCCGATTTCCGTTAATAGAAATCATTAAATGTTCACAACACTACGCCCAGCCTGCTAAACAGCTTTCATTCATTACTAGTTTCAGCAAAGTGCTCATGTCATAGCCACTGAATACATCACGAGTGCTACATACACTGCAAATAAAGAGACAATCATCCTACAGAGCACAACGATCTTGCCCATTATCTTCACAAGCTCTTTCATCTCCTCATTGTTGTCAAGGTCGTTCAGCAGCTGTTGCTTGGCCATGATCAGATGAACTACATCTTTAACCTTCTGTTCTACATCTTCCTCTTCTGTCATTCCTTCAGTTACTTGTCCAACACCCCAACCTGCTGGTATTGGGATTCCTCGGCTAACCAAATAATCAGCGTAGTTCCATTCCCCCACATCAGCAACTTCCCAAAAATACAAATCACATGAATCTTCACTTTTCTGCATGAATCAAATTGGAAGATCATCAAAGAAACTATTTAAAAAATCAGCAACTGAAAGCAGGCAAAAAACACTTAAACATATTATTACCCCATGATTCGGGCATTTTAGAAGACTCGGTCAGGGTTGAGGATTGTAGTTGAGACGCGACGGATGACTCTGCGTGATTTGTAGCAGTGGCACCACACCAAAGGCAGCGTGTTGCGATGAGCAACCAGCTGCGGTGAGTGTGCCGGCGGGGGTGTGATGAGACCCACAGGGGATTGTACGGGTGGCGACTTGGCGCATATCTGGTTGTTGCCTGCTGAAGAGCAGGTGGACAAGCCGCCAACGGACATGGTTGCTACGGCCGGAGCTTCTGATGCTAGGCAGAGTAACTAGAGAAGAGGAGAAGCGAACATTGGATATGTCAGTTTCATTACTTGCAGAGTAGCATAGCACTATATATAGTCATAGTGTAGGTTTGGATTCAAACCAGCTACAGGAGCATGTCTCTCTTTTTTCTAAAACTCCGCAATGTCTCTTTACTGGTACACTAGCTTGCTCTGTACGCCTTCTCAAGTCTTTTATTTTTGGGAATGTTATGTGGCGAACATTCCCTAGGAGGAGGACGGCAAACGAACGCATTTTCCTGGCAGTTTTAGTTGCGAAGCAAGATCAAACGGTGGCAGTTTCGGGAATGTTATCTGGCGAACGAGCCCAGTTTTTCTTTTCGTCCTATAAAAAAGTATGCTATGTGGTGTCGGCTTAGTGAACAAACTATTGTGCCAACCTTCACCATTGGATTGACATTCAATCTATCATGTTTCTTCAGTCTCTTCTTCCTCTAGCCGCCAAAGCCAAACCAACGTCGGCGGGACCGCCTGCTCCCGTCTCCCATGGCTGGCTGTGCTGCCGCGCATGCATCGCGGCCACATCGGACCCTAAAACTCTGCGCATCTTCCCTGGCTCCTGTTCGTTCCCGTATGAGGCCTCACCATCGTCCTCCGCCATGGTTCGCTCGTCGCGGCGCCGCCCTCTGGTGTTGTCAACATGGTCAACAACCGAGAGGAATAAGGAGATAATTGTACATGGTGAGGATGACAGTAGGGACCCACCAGGATCATGGTAGTAGGCAAGCAAGTGCCTCCTTTATTACAAGAAAAAAAATGGTTCCGCCTGATGGTTTCCTGACATCTGGGTCACACGCCACTGTCAACGTAGTCAATAAGCGAGATAACTGCACAAGGAGCGGCTGAAACCCAGGACCTAGCAGCTCGCGCAGTATTATATTTTTGTTTTCGGGACGGAGCAGGGTATCAACTGTGGCCCGTCTAGCCCAGACTTTTATTTCATATATGTTTACCACATGACCAGCCCAGTTTTGTTTTTTCTTTCTGAAAATGGCTAGCCCAGCTATTTTTTTTTTGCAGAATAACCAATGGAGGCCTACTTGCTTTTCTACGCCCTGCTGGGCCTGAAATCTTTCAAGATGAGGAGGGATGCATTCGGCTTGCCGAGAAAATGGGCTATAAGTAATAAGAAATGGGCTGTAAAATGAAAAATACAGCAAACAGGCAATTAGTTCCAAATTAATTTTTTCTTTTCTATTTTGATATTTTAAATTTCATTGTTTTTGTGCGGGTAAAATTTCATTGGATTATACATTAAGGTATGTTTATTTTTTAAATTATTTTGAATCTGGCTAGAAATTTCGGGTTGTGTGCTGTTTGGGACAGATTTGGAGGCTGACTTGTGGGTCTACAAGGTTGACGTGTACGAAAGGCTTTGTCAACTTAGTCCACAAACGATTCTAGCAGCAGTGACCATTGGATTGTTAATCCAACGGCCGTGCTGCTTCTTCATCCTCTGGTCTTCTTGCTCCAGCCGCCCAAACCAGCGCCGGCCGTACTGCCTGCTCGTGCCTCCCGTGGCCGGCTGTGCTACCACGCAGGCCTAACCGCGCCACACTACTCCCATCGCTGGCCTCGCCATCCCTGTACTCACCCAGACCTCCTGTTATTCTCCGGCGACGGCAAACGAACCAGTAAACCCTCGTACTCCCCTCCGTGTGGGAAACAACTGCCGAGTCTTCTTCGGCTCCGGGTCGTTCCCTTCCTAGGCCTCGCCGTCGTCCACCGCCCTGGTGCTCTCGGGGCGGTGTGGTCAAACGTGGAGAGGATGACAGCTGGGTCCACGGCCGCACGCAAGGAAGTGCCTCCTTATTACACGCAAAATAATGATTTCTCCACCTGACAACAGGGACCCGCCGGAAGCGCCTCTGTATTTCGCGAAAAAAAGTTCCTCCCGTTGATAGCTCGGACCCACCAGCTATATCTTTGCACGCAAGGAAGTGCCTCCTTATTACGCACAATAAAAATGAATAGGCCTGCTCCTAGGTGGGACCCACCATATTTGGGGGCTGACTTGTCGGCCTACTAAGTTGAGGCGGACGCAGGGTTTTGTCAACTAAGTCAATATAAACGATTCTAGCAGCGGTGACCGTACGATGTCCATCCAACAGCCGTCGTGCTTCTTCAACCTCTGGTCTTCTTGCTCTAGCCGCCCAAACCATCGCGGGCCGTGCCGCCTGCTCCTGCCTCCCATGGCCGGCTATGCTGTCGCCCAGGCCTCACCGCCCCCTCCTACTCCAACCGCTGGCCAGGCCATCCCTCTACTCACCCACAACCCCTGTTATTCTGCGGCGACGGCAGCCTCACACCGCAGCTGAACCAGTCAACCCTCGTACTCCCCTCCGCGTGGGCATGCACTGCCGCGTCTTCCCTGGCTCCATGTCGTCCCCTTCCTAGGCCTCGTCATCGTCCACCGCCTTGGTGCTCTCGGCGCGGTGTGGTCAACGTGGTCAAGGAACGACTTCCATCGGAAGAGGACTGTACGTGGAGAAGCTGACAGCTGGGTCCACGGCCACAGAAAATAAGTGCCTCCTTATTACGTGTAAAATAATTATTCATCCACCTGACAGCGGGGACCCACCGGAAGGGCCTCTGTATTTTACGAAAAAAAAATGGTTCCCCCTAACAGCTGGGACCCACCAGTTATATCTTCGCACGCAAGGAACTGCCTCCTTATCCTCCCTGGCAGCTAGGACCCACCTGGTCGAACCGTACATAGGGTTGTCTGTCTGGTCGCGAACGTGTACGTACATACTGGTCGATTGTTCTCTCCGCAATGATGAACCGTGGCCGAGCAAGCAGCGGCACGTGTAGTAGTAGAGCCCCCGACGTAGCAATTCAGGCAGTCCAGTCAAAACCATGTACACGTACGTACAGCCAGATGCCAAAAAATATGGCCACGTACATACATACGGGCAGGGTCTCGAATGCCTACTCGCGCATACGTACGGCCAAGGCTCGTGTAAATGGAGAGGCAACGGACGGCAGCAACGGTGTCCTGTTCATCGGTAGCCAACCGGCTGGGTCGGAACGGAGAAATAGCATCTTGTTCATCAGGAGGCAACAGACTGGGTCAGAATGCGTCGTGTTCAACGGGAGCCAACGGGCTTGGACGGAACAGCCGGAACGGGGTCTGGCGTACCACAAAATGGAGGAAAACGGCCTTCTGTTCAACCGCGTACGGTCGAAACGGGGTCCTGTTCATCGGGAAGGGTCTGGCGTACCGCAGAACGAAGGAAACGGCCTTCTGTTTGAGTGCCTACAGTCGAAACAGGGTGCTGTTGATCGGGAGGGGCGTGGCGTACCGCAAATGGAGGAAACCGAATTGTGTTGGAGTGCCTATGGTCGAAATGGGGTCCTGTTCATCGGGAGGGGTGTGGCATACCGGAAAATGGGACTCCACGGCCTACTGTTCATCCACCGTCTACTGCCTCGCTCCAGCCTCCACGTGATACTGTTCATCCACCGTCGACTTCCTCCTGCCTCCACCAGCTACTGTTCATCCATGGGGTCCTGTTCATCCAGCCTCCACCGGCTACTGTTCAACCAGCCCTCCACGGGGTCCTGTTCATCCACCCCCAACCAGCTCGGGTGTGTGTGGCGGCATCCTCGATCGGGGTCCTATTCATCCAGCGGCAACGGCCTGTACTACCACGGGGTCCTGTTCATCCAACCCCCATCGGGAGGAACTATTCATCCAAGCCCCAACAACGGTCACTGTTCATCAAGAGGCAGCAGGTTCGATCGGCTTCAGTTAGCAGCAGTAGCGAAGGAATCGCTCGGATTCAGTTAACAGCCAAGCACTACTAGGGAAAACCCTAGTAGTAGCGCGGGGTAATTTCCTAGCAGTAGCGCGGGGGCCTGCGCTACTGCTAAGGCGCTACAGCTAACTTTTAGCAGTAGCGCGGGTAGTACCCGTGCTACTACTACTTCTAGTAGTAGTAGCGCGATTGCCACCCACGCTACTACTACTTAGTTGTAGCGCGGGTCAAGTCCCCGCGCTACTACTAACTAATTGAGAATTAAAAAAAATTCCATCCATGGCGGCTGCTTCTGTAGGGCATCATCGTGCTCTCCAAACATGGCTGCTACTGGTCCTGGAGGGGATGAAGTTGTCCATGGTGATGGTGCTTCCCCACCCAACTTGTGCCCGCACCTCTCGTCTACTGCTGCTACAAAAGAAGAGAAAATTATTAGAAAGAGGAAGGGAGAGATAGAGAGCAGTAGGAGGAGGAACTCACCGATGGCCGCCGGAGTTGGAGCCGACACCCGAAACCCTAGATGAAGCCCGGTGACCTGCTGCTGCTTGTCGTGGGACCCTTGACCAGGCGAGGAGGTGCAAGTGGCTGCGTCCATGGAGGATCTGGCCACCGCCATGGATGACGCTCTGCTGGTTTCCCTCTCCTTCCAACAACGGAGAAGAAGGAGGATGGAGGGGGAGGGGAGGGGTCTGCAGTGCTAGAGGAGGTCACCGAATTTGTGAGTGGCACCGAGGTGCGAGGCCGGCAGTGGCGATGGGTGAGGAAGGGAATCGCGGGTGGGAGGAGAAGGAGTGTGGGTTTGGATTTGGGCCTCCGCACGCTATGTGTACACATGTCTTGGTGGGTCGATAGTAGTAGCGCGGGTTTATACCCCTCGCTACTACTATGGCACATCCCGGGTGGGCATGGTAGAGACCACTTAGTAGTAGCGAGGTTTATAAACCCGCGCTACTACTATCAACTTAGTAGTAGCGGGGGTTATAAACCCGCGGTACTAGTAAGTAGCAGTAGCGAGGGGTATAAACCCACGCTACTAGTAAGCGTCTGCCTCTAAGATTTTCCCTAGTAGTGAAGGGATCGATCGCTCGGGTTTAGTAACATAGCCAGTGCAATCTCTCAGGTTCAGTAAGCGAACGTCTCGCTCGGGTTCAGTTAGAGCCCAACGCCTCGCGCACACACGCGTACATATACGAGAGAAATACGCAAACCTCCATGCATCGCTCGGCCCCGACCACCCACCGTAACTGGGAACTCCCCAAAAATTTCCTCGCCTCGCTTCTACCATGATTTTTTCCGTCATGGATGGCCCAAAGAATGTCATGCAGGTGCGTCTCCGGCCCGCCCAGGACAAAAAGCCCATTTTCTGTCATGATTTTTTGTCATAGAAGTAGGAGCCCACCACATCTATGATGATAGCGGGTTTTGTCACAATTATCGTCATAGAAGTGTCATAAGCATGACAGGAAAAAAAATCATTCGGCCCAAAATGTCACGGACGTGTCTTTTTTTGTAGTGGATTGCTCTGGATAAGCAGAAGCTGAGAAACCTGGAAGCTGATAAAGGTAAAGTTAAAAGCACCATTGTTAAGAAAAACTTCTCCAATTTTACTGGCCCTGTTTTTACTGCTACTGCTAAGAAAATTGGTGTACAATTTGATAGTACTAGTCTTTTTCATTGTGTCATTACTGATCACAATGAAAAGGTTGATTCTCTAGTGCCTGAAGGGCGCACTAAGATTGTAGAAATGCACAAGAGCAAAACTCTTGGGATAAATCTTGTTTCACGTATATACCCAAAATGATGTTGTACCCAATATTACTGGTAGCTTTTTAGGAAAACCTGAGGGGTTTGTAGATCCTGATCCCTTCCTTGATTCCCCTAAAACACCTGAAGGGTGTGATGGAGGATCCCCTAGTTATGAAGACCAGAGTAATATATGGATATAAGTTTCAAAATATGGACGGAGCAAGCACCCCAGGAAAAGCTTATTTAGATGAATTGTCTCTTCTGGAACATTAGAGGGATCACCACCCCAGGCAAGAAAACCTGCATTATTGATACCTTGAGCAAAACTAGACCTAGTATAGTTGCTTTCCAGGAAACAAAAAAAGAAGATCTATCTTCTACTTTCCTTAAGTCTATTAGTAACAACATTAATTTTAGCTGGGACCATCTCCCTGCTGAAGGCACTTCTGGGGGCATCTTAGTAGGAGTGGATACTGACATCTTTGAAGTGCTCCAATGGAGTGCAGGGAAATTCTCTGTGTCTTGTAACCTTTCCAACAAATCTAGTGGTGCTGCCTTTAGAGTGATTGCTTTCTTTGGATCCCCATATGATGCTGGCAAAGATGAATTTATATCTGAGCTACACTCTTTGTTCATAGATGATCACCAACCTACTCTGGTAGGTGGAGATTTTAACCTCGTTAGATATCAGCAAGACAAAAGTAGTGGTAATATCAACCATCATTGGAGTGATAAATTCAATGCTTGGATTGAGATTTGGAGCCTCCTAGAGAATAAAATGTCTGGGAGGAAATTTACTTCGGCTAATAACCAAGAAAATTTAGTCATGTCCACTATTGACATAATCTTCTGCAATACTGAATTAGACCCCATTTTCCCTCTGCACCTCTCAGGCTCTCCCTAGGACAGGAAGTGACCACACTCCTCTGCTCCGGGATTCTGGCCTAGCTTGTCCCCCTAGGTTTTCCAGTTTCAAATTCGAAAAATGGTGGCTCCTGAAGGAGGATTTCAAAGAATTAATGATTAAAAACTGGACTGCTCCAGTTAAAAGTAACATTCCCATAGAAATCTGGCAGGAAAAGGTGATAAGGTTTAGGAAATTCTCCAAGGGTTGGATTATAAACATAGAGGCTGAGATCAGGAAAACTAAATCACTTCTCACCCTGGAATATGATTCCCTAGATATTAAAGCTGAGACCAGACAGCTGTCTGCTGTTGAGGTCTCCAGAATGAAAGACATTCTGCAAGATCTTCAAAAAATCTGTCTTAAAGATGAAACTAAAGCCAGACAAAGGTCTAGGGATAGAGACATACTAGAAGGGGATAGAAATACCAAATACTTCCAAGCTGTCGCTAACCAAAGAAGGAGGAAAACTATGATCCATTCACTAGATGGGCCTGAAGGGCCCACTTCTAATACCAAAGAGATGTTAGATATAGCTACTTCTTTCCATAAAGACCTTTTTAAGAAAGAAAGTAGAACAGGCTTTAGTCTGAGTGCAGACTTCTTTTCTCCTGAGGAAAAGGTCACTGAAGCTCAAAATGCCTCCCTACAAGCCCCATTTACTGAAGAAGAGGTCAAGGAAGCCATATTTGGGTCCTACTCTGATGGAGCCCCAGGACCTGATGGGCTCCCCTTCCTCTTTTATCAGCAATTTTGGGATGTCTTGAAACAAGACATCATGACTTTGTTTCATGAATTCCATGCAGGAAAGTTAGACATTTACAGGCTTAATTTTGCCATGATTTCTCTCATTCCTAAAGAGAAATATGCATCTAACATGAGGAAATTTAGACCAATTAGCCTTCTTAATTGCATCTTTAAGATCTTTACCAAGGTCTTGACCAATAGACTAGCTATCCTTATGAATTTGCTTGCAGCCAGTAACCAGTCTGCTTTTATTAAAGGGAGGTTTATACTGGAGAGTGTGGTCGCTGCCCATGAAGTGCTCCACTCCACCTACCACTCTAAAAGCACTGGCCTGGTAATTAAACTAGACTATGAAAAAGCTTTTGACAAAGTTAACTTAGAATTTCTACTTGAATTATTCGAAAAGAGGAATTTTTGCCCCACTGCCTCTGGAGTGACTTTGAGAGCAACAGGAAACTACACCTGGCCAACTAGCATTTAGTCTGTCTAAAGAAAGACTATGGGGGCTAGGAGTCCCAAACGTCAGAGATGTGATTCTTTGTTTGTTGGGGAGCTGGGTCAAGAGATACATTAGTGATGAGGGTAAATTTTTTAAGAATCTAGTGGATAATAAATACATTAAGATTCCCCTAATATTTTACATGTAGAAACCAGAACTCCTCCCACTTCTGGAAAGGAGTCATGTGGGCGGACAAGGCCTGGAAATTTGGTTATAGGTCCGTGGTGGGAAATGGCAGGAAAATAAGATTTTGGGAGGATATTTGGATCGGCACCTCCCCCCACTACAAAAAAAAATACACTTCTGTGATGATACGTGTTTGTCACAGTAGGTCATGTTTTCTGTCATGCATGTACATCCATGATGATTTTATGACAGAATCAAGATAGTCATACCTGTGTTGTCGTAGAAGTGTTCCATGACAATACCAAAATTATCATCACGGAAGTGTCCACTTCCATGACGATAAATGGCGCATCATGGAAGTGTTTTCGTCAAGGGTAACTGACACGTGGCATCCACCATAACGGGTCGCCTTTAAGCTATCGGGTTCCGGTTTGGATCCGATAACCCATTAACAGCCCCGACCAATGGGGATTTTCCATGTGTAAAATTGTCATTCGCCGGATGATCCACATGTCAGCTCATCGTTGGGACAGATGTCATCCCTACAATGGACGAAATACGCCTATGATATGTCGACACATGGCACAGCCCAACAGTGGCCCATTTAAGGTAAAAAGGCTGGCCCAGCTAAAGACCCACCATATTTTTTCAGACACTAGTGGGCTGGCCCGTTAACAGCCTGCCATGTTTTGGGTCAAATTAAGGCCCATATCAGATCAGGCCCGTTCACAGCCTGTCGTGTTTTGGGCTAAATTAAGGCCCATATCAGATCAGGCCCGTTAACAGGCCACTGTTCTTTTGGGCCCATTCTAAGCCGGGTTTGTATTTCAGCCTGTTAAATGCGTGTTTACCAGTTCGACCCGATAATAGTTTCGGCCTGTTAGCGGCCCGTGGTGCATTGGACCGTTGTCGGCCCGGTTTCACTGTAGGCCATTTAACGGCCCATGCAGAAACTGGGCTATTTCTTGTCTGAAGTAACTTTAGGCCTCTTAACAGCCCGTAGTCTTCGTGGTTAAATTTCAGCCCAACTGGTCTATCGGCCTGTTAATGGCCCGTGTAACAGTTGGGCTTAATTACAGCCCGCGTTGAATCCGGCCTGCTTACCGCCCATCTGTTAATGGCCCATGACACTGTTGGGCCTACGGCCTACGTTGATACCGGCCAGCTTGAAGCCCATAATTTTATTGGGCCAAACAGGGCCCGAGATTTATTTCGGCCTGTTAACGGCTCGTTCTATTTGGGCCAAACATGGGCCTAAGGCAGTTTCGGTCTGTATTGGCCCGTGAATTTTTCGGCTCAACGCTAGCCCAATCTAGTTTTTAGCCTGCTAAAAGCCCATGGTATTCTCTGGCCCAGCTGGCCAGAACTTTAATCGGCCTATTAAAGGCTGAAAACTACTATACTTTAGACCTGCTAATGGCCCAAGATGATTATAGGCCCACGTTTTGGCCCATATATAGCGAGTTATGGGCCGGCTTGAAGACCGACAATATTGAGATCCACTGAAGCTTCTGGCCTAAATTACAGCATACCGACCAAGAATAAACCTAGACCATACAATAAAGAAATTACGGCATATTACATCCACTGGGCATCAAAGTTCGCCCCCGGTGATAATAAAGTGCAACGTGACCGCGGATTACATACGCTGGGCATCAAAGGTTGCCACCAGTGCATATAAACGCGCCAACAAAAGAATATACAAAACTGAGAGCACTTCAGAAGGCATTAGGCCTGCCCTGACAGTGCACCAAAAGCAGCAGAACAAGCTGATGAGACCTCAGTTGTGTCAACGATAGATGCTCTAACCGTAGCCTTCTTTACATCATGGGTGTCCTCTGTGGCCTTCTTTACATCATTGACATCAAGTTGGAGCTGAGATGAAGCAAGCCTTTCCACTTTAAGTTGAGACTGAAGAAGTCGAACTGATTGAGGCAGCAATTGCATAGAGGTTGTCTCACAGCTATTGGTGAGTAGCTTCAACTCACTGTCTTCATCAAGACATGACCTTGGGGTCATCTCGCTCTCTTCAAGATGGTTTGGCTCACTATCTTCCCTAAAGTTCTGCCTGGCATAAGAGATACAACTCTGAAAGAGAAACAAGGAGACATGTAACAGGTTTCACAATTATATAAGCAAATAAATGGATCTGTTCTGCATAAGGAACATGTTTTTACAACTACAATTTAAAACTGGTAGTTGTTGCAAACATCCAATCAGATGTAAACACCAAAGTAAACAGCAGTGGAGGAAATGATGCCTATCCAAATCTATACTAGAACAAAGTTTGAAGGCTTGAGAAGGATGAACTTACATTACATGTTAACACAGGCTGGACAAAGCCCTTCTCCATGTCGATGGAAGGATAATTCAATAAATTCCCTAAAGAAACTTCTTTATAAGCGTTGCCTTTATTCTAAATTTTGTAAAGAGTAAATATAGATCAAATAATATTGGAAGAAATAGAGGATAATGAAGCTCAGGTGCAGAGTGATGATACATAATCAAATAGCAATTAATTAAGTATAGCGTTACAAGGCAAAAGGTACTGACAAGAGGAATGCAGACATCAACGTGTGAGTGGCATTGGCTTTATTCAACATTTTGGTAAGAGTAAATGTAGATCTGGTAATTTGGAGAAAGTGGAGGGCAGAGCAGATAAGATGCAGAGCAATGCTAGACAATCAACTATCTCGCAATGCAAGTATAGTAATACTACCACCGTCCGTTATTACTTGTCGCTCAAATGGATGTATCTAGCACTATTAAGTTCTAAATACATCCAATTGAGCAACAATTAATTCGATACAGAAGGAGTACATGACAACAGGTACTTACATGAGCAATCCAAAACTTCATAACCATTGTGTTAATTCTACATTTATCTAAGAGTGATCAAATAATTTCGAGCAAAGGGAGGATAAAGAAGCGAACATTTACAGTGATGCTACATAATCAAACAGCAATGAGTGTAAGTATGCTGACAAAGGGCAAGAGGTACTGACAAGAGCAATGCAGTGCCCAATATTGTTGTGAGATCCTATGATCCTTTGAGGAAGGAGATTCATCTGAAATTAGTTTTCATACAAGAGAGAAGGTAAGGCACATGCAGAAATTTAGGAGTTCAAATTTTGAATTGATATCATAGACAGTACCTGATGCTGGGCTCTCTGCAGTTCTAATAGGGGTTTGGCCAGTGGAGTCGGGGTAAAGTGTGGTACAGTTGGGCATGTGTTTTCTGTGGCTGCAGATCTATCTGATTTAACAGGTATCACTACCTTTTCCAAATACCTAGTTTGTACTCCTTGAGGGTCTGCACTCACCCTCTTCCTTTTGGACATATATTACGAAAGAACAACATTTGACTGGAAAAACATAGTATGATGACACATGGAATAGGTACAGAAAATGGATAGGTATGGCATATACTCATATATGATGCTTAAACTAAGCAGATGGTGGTGTAACAAAGTAGAAGTAATGCAAGAGGTCATATGCAAAATATGTGCGACCAATACAACCTTGCCAAGTTAGAGCAAGCACCTTCATGGGTGAATAAGATAGGCCATCCTCCACCATGCCAAGTTTGTTAGCCAGTGGATTGTTCCGCAATATTCCTCTCGTGCGCCCATTCTCATATTCATTTTGATCATGTTCAATACCTGACATGCATGAAAACATAAAAACAAGTGAGATTATCTTTGTAATGCAGAAGTGATTCTAATCCAATATTGCCTCCCTGTAAACCCCTTTGTGCTATCTCTATAATTCTTCTGAGAGATGCCATGCATGCTATAATTTGGTGTGTGCATTAATATAATGTGGCCTACTACTCAAAATATGAGAGCTCCAGAAGTGATGATACTTCGCAGATGACAGCTTCAACATATAGTAAAGAAGAACAAGTCGACCTGACCTGACAGATTCAAAATATACTAAGGGAGAACAACTCGACCTGACCAGTCGACCGCAAATGTCTCTGCTACTCTTCCCAACAAGGAACATACTTATTAAAGAAGAGAAGAGGATCATGTTAAAGAAGAGCAGAAGAGCAAGCAGATTGAAGATATTACAAGTCTTTCTATACAATGTCTGTTGCCCACCCATGATGAACCAGGGCGCACAGAGAAATACTATTCCTTCCGGTCTCTCCATATGAGGCTCACATGCATTTCGAAACTAAAGTAGGAACATTTAACTGACCAATTAAACATGTCTCGGTTTTACTAATATCAGCATAATATCATATTCGAATTTGTACAACTAAGCTTGTTTAGCTTGATGGGTGGAGCAATGCTATTATGACATGAACCACGTAGGCTGATCGTGGTCATCATAAAATGGGGAAACTATAAGCATGATGAGTATAGTGTTGACCGTGGCAGTGGGATGGCAGATCTGAAGCTGCAAACCACGCAAAGGGTAGTTAGCAACCGATGTTTGCTTTGAAATAACAACTAAGATTTGGTATGGACAAGAAAGTACAGTCAACAAGTGACAAAGAAATGCAATTCTACTGTCTCTCTATATGTCGCGACACGCATTTGGAAACTCAAGTGGGACCTTTAGCTAACCAATTAAATGTGTCTGTTAACTAATACCAGTATCATATCACAATCATATTTGAACAACTAAGCTTTGGAATTATGATGTGCTGTTTAGCTTGAAGGGTGGAGTACTGCTAGTACGATAGAAAGCACCTAAGCAGATCATAGTAGGGTAGATAAAAGGGGAAAACCCTAAGAATCAAGAGTAAAATCAGGAAAGTGGAACTAGCTGGACCATATTGTGACGCCCCCGGCCCGATCGTGCACTAATCATACACGCAAATGCACACGATCAAGCCTAAGGACTCACGGGAAGATATCACAACACAACTCTAAAACATAAATAAGTCATACAAGCTTTATATTACAAGCCAGGGGCCTCGAGGGCTCGAATTCATAAGCTTGCGCACAAGCGTCAGCGGAAGCATCAGATATCTGAGTGCAGATATGAAATAGAAACAGAAAGGCCTTTAGGAAGGCGGGACAAAATAAAACACTACGATCGAAAGGCGAAGGCCTCCTGCCTGGGACCCTCCGATCCTACTCCTGGTCGTCAGTCAACTCGTAGTAGTATCCATCCTCTGGGTAGTAGTAGTAGCGATCGTCGGGGCATCTGTCTCAGGGGGCTCCGTCCTCTGGTCACGTCAAACTGATATGGGGAGAAAAAGGAAAACAAAGCAACCGTGAGTACTCAGAAGTACTCAGCAAGCAAGGATCTACACTACATATGCAACATTTTCAAAGGGAGGCTGTATATGTGGACTGGGCTGCAGAAATGCCAGAATAGAGAGAAGGCCTAGTCCTATCGAAGACTAGCATCTTCAGCGGTCTTGCAGCAGTAGAAGAGAGTAGAACAATACCATATAATGTAGCAGTAATAATATCAACCTCATCCTGAGATCCTTTCTCGACTCCCTGCGAGAAAGCAATCCCAGAGCCATACATTCATCAACCTCGTCCTGAGATCCCTTCTCGACTCCCTGCGAGAAGCAATCCCAGAGCCATATATACAGGTCTCATCACAGGTATCCAGTTCTAAATTGTATCAATCAGGATACAACTCCGAGTGTCCTTTACCGTAGGACCGGCTATCGATAGAAGTGTTCTTCCCTGCAGGGGTGCACCAATTTACCCAACACGCTCGATTAACTTCGGCCGGACACACTTTCCTGGGTCATGCCCGGCCTCGGCCAAACGACACATCGCAACCCTACCTACAGCTCAGCAGAGAGGTCCCCGTCGGTCTACATCCTAAGCGCTCAGAGGTCTTGGGCCATCGCCCTGTGCACTCCGAGTCGTTGCGTGCAGGGGGAAGCCAGGCACCAGGGGGGCGCCGGTCCGTCCCGGCCGCAAGGCTGAACTAGACGTCTGACAGAGCTTTCGGCTGATGCTACGATGCAGAACGCCCATACTATGCCCACGTGATGGTTAGTGCTATCAGACCAGAGGCCTGCTCGGATCAAATATCCAAATCGCTAGGACTAGGGGCTGGCGGTAACGAGCAGAGACTCACGAAAGATGTGACCCCGTCGCCCCGTCTCGAGGACTTGCGGCAAGGGTTAAGAATGCCCGGCCGCGCCTCGTATTCACCACTCGGGCACCACACTGGCAACCCGCCTTCACATCACACGCGGGTACCCCTCAGGGTCGACCCGCCTTTCCAAGTAACAATGTAAGGTCCAAGTATCCGTGTGTCCATAACATCAGGGAATCCGAGGTATCACCCTCATTGAATTCCCACTCGATGTATCCGTCAAGGTGAACTAGGAGGAATCACCCTCACTGGGTCCACACTTGAGGTGTTGTACGACAGCGTCATTATCGGAAGCGGTGAAGGAGGAATCACCCTCGATGACCACGACCGAATAACTACTCTACAGAGTTAACATCAGAAGTGCTACAAGAGGTTTCACCCTCGGCACTCGATAGTAACGCTGCAGTGTCGTTACAACTAAGGGGGGTGATGTGCGGTGTCGGGTCCTGGTCTTCAATCCCGTTGATCGGGTCTTCTGACGATCCAGCGCGGCAGTCGGGATAAGTGGGGTCACTGATAGGTCTCTACCCAGCCTAGACTAATCAGTTTAGGATATGTAGGTAATTATCAACAGCAGGTTACAATGAACAGGCTATGCATCAGAATAGGTAAAGCAGTAGTAGCAGCAATTCTAATGCAAGCATGGGAAATTAGAATGGGCGATATCGGGATGATCAAAAGTGGGGCTTGCCTGGTTGCTCGGCGGCAAGGGCAAGGTCGTCTATGGGGTCTTCGGGATCCGGAGCTGCGTCGGTCTCGGGGATGACGTCGGGGTCGGGGGCTATCGAGAGAGAAGAGGGGGAGGAAACAGTATAAATATATAGCAAGCATGAGCATGACAAATACGATACACGGTGCTAGGGGTAGTCTAACGCAGCATCACACGTAACAGACGGAGCGGGAGAATATCTGACGATATTTCCCGGGTCTTTGGAATTATCGGACAGAGGATAAGAGGGGAACGGTTGCAAGTTCGGATAGTTAGGGACGCGTGACGGACGAACGGACCGCGTATTCAGATTCGTCTCGTCGTTCTGAGCAACTTTCATGTACAAAGTATTTTCATCTGAGCTACGGATTATTTTATATGATTTTCTAAAGTTTTTATTAATTTCTGGAATTTATTTAAATAGGTTGACTAAGTCAAATGGTCCAGTCAGCAGATCCAGTCAGCGTTGACTGGGTCAAGGTTGACCAGTCAACAGGGTCAAGGGGGACCCACATGTCATAGTCTACTAACACTAATTAACAGATTAATTAGACTAACTATTTACTAACTATTTAATTAGTTTAATTAAACAGAATAATTAAGTTAATTATTCATTTAATTAACTAATAATTAATACTTATTTAATTTTAATCCGTTTTAAACAGGGGCTGGGCCCGTCGGTCATAGGGCCGGGGCGGACATGTCCGGCCGTGTCTGTTCGGGCACCGGACACGTCCGGGCCAGCGCGCGCGCGTGCACCAGAGGCGAGGCAAGGGCCGGAGCGAGGGGGCGAGGCGGCCGGAGGGAGCGAGGGGAGGAGCAGCGAGCGCGGGCGAGCGGCAAGAAGGGCGAGGTGACGGCTCGGGAACGGAGCGCGGAGGGCGGCGACCTGGAGCGAGACGGCGGGCGAGAGGGCAGAGAGGGAGCGGCGAAGCGAGCGGTCGCGCGTGGGCGAGGGGCGGCGGGGCGCGGCCGGAGCACGCGCGGGGCGGGCGGCGGCCGGAGGCGGGGAGGCGAAGGAAGAGAGGGGAGGAGGTGGCCCTCACAGCGGGGGCAGGGACGGGCAGCGGGTCGGGGAGGGGTGGCGGAGGAGGGGAGAGGGGCGGGGTGGGGGGGGGGGGGGTGGGAGCGGGGGAGGGAGGGGCAGGCGGGATGGGCTGCGGATCTGGATCGGGGGGGGAGTGAGCGAGGGGGGGTGGGGAGGGCTAGGGGTTCGGTGGGTGGGGGATATGGGGGGAGGGGAGTGGGCGCCGGCGGGCGGCCTGGTAGCCCAGTGGCCAGCTGGGCCGAGGCCAGCGAGGGGGGGGGCGGGGCTTTATTTTCTTTTGCTCTTTTCTTTTATAAATTCAATACCTCTGTTAGTAACTAAACCGAATTTTGTAAAAAGGGAGACCTAGTCCATAAATACCAGTGCTTTATTTCCTAACACCTAAAATTAGTTTGGGCAAAACATCATTTCATACTTAAATTAGATTTAATAAATGGTTATTAAATATTGTTTTTAGTCGCTGTTTGAAGATGTTTGAGTCACTTACCCAACTCCAATGATGTTGGTTTCAATTTTAGAATTGTCTCTGATTTATTTGCTATTTAATGAACAATTTAGTTTCTATGTTGGACAACTTTTATTTTCCACTTTCATTTAAATTTGAATTTGAGGTTAGGAGTTGAAATGCAATATGATGTTAATGATGATCATGCACTGATAATCATGCTGACTTGGCATTATCAAAATGGGATTACTGTGGCTAACCACCGGGGGTGTTACACATATGGGCTTGTATTGCCGGTACGGCACAAAAGGGTTCGGAAAGGCTTCGGCCCCAAAAGGGGTAGCTCTATTCAACTGAAGGCAGAATACCGTTACTATCAGTCTAGACTATCAAAGATGGCATAGCTCCCAGCATTTCTCGGATATTATGGCAGACCATCTAGAATCATTGAAAGCATCCATCTGAAGCAACCCAATAGACCTGTCGACTGCAAATGTCCCTGCTCCACTTCCCAACAAGGAACATACTGTACTACTCCCTCCCTTCTTAAATATAAATCTCTTAGAGATTCGAATGCGGACTACATATGGAGCAAAATGAGTGAATGCACACTCTAAAATATGTCTATATACATCCGTATGTAGTTCTTATTGGAATATCTAAAAAGACTTATGTTTTATCGAAAAAGACTTTCGCCCTGCTTTATAAATAAAGCAACGATGAACAACACCCGGTACAAACACACGCCACCACAACACACGCACGCACCCAAGGCAGTTTAGGAATGGAGGAAGTAATATACATATTAAGAAGAACAGAAGAGGAACATGATAACAAAGAGCAAGCAGATTTCTCTACTTTTTTTCTACTCTTATACTCTCATATTATATATATATATACTCTTATAAAAATAGAGTTGGTGATGACGGTGTGCCTGCCATCCTGCAATATAGGCCGTCCGATTTATATCTGACGGATAGGAAGGAAACTATGGCAATTTTGCAAAAAGATACCCACACCCCTCTCCACATTTGCAAATAAGGCCATCCCTCGTTCATCCTTTTCTCCCACAAGATAAACTACTCATACAAATGCATCTTAATGTTCCATGCAACGCACGGGCATCTTGCTAGTTAGATAATACAATGTGTGTTGCCCACCCATGATGAACCAGAGCGCACAGAGAAATGCAAATCCCTGCTGTCTCTCTATATGTGACGCCCATGCTTTTCAAAACGAATATAGGAACATTAGCTGACCAATTAAACATTCTCTATTTTAGTAATATGAGCATCATATCAGATTCATATTTCAACAACTAAGCTTTGGAATTATGAGTGGCATGTTGTTTCGCTTGATGGGTTGAGGTCTTGAGGAGCAGTGCTAGCACGACACGAAGCACCTACGATGATGGTAGTGAATATAAAGGGGGAAAACCATAAGCTATACGAGTATAGTGACCGTGCCATGGCTGATCTGAAGGTGCAAAACGGACAAAGGCTACTTCGCAACCAATGTTTGCTTTCAACTAGCCACTACGATTTGGTACGGACAAGAAAAGTATAGTAAACAAGTTATGATCTATTTTCCGGGTGAGATCAATAACTTAAGCAGATATGAAAGAGTACCACCTCTCTTGCAACGCCGTATAGGCCCCTGCTAATACGTTGAGGGTGCTGCGGGTGCGATGGCTATCGGCGGCGCGGAAGAAGACTTTAGACGGCAGACAGCCGGGTCAGGGGATAAGTCATGTTGCCGTGGACGAGGCGGTCGTAGGAGCGGCAACGGCAAGGTGGACAACGGCACCGATGAAGCAAGAGGACGCGATGAAAGGATCTTGGCCCGGCGCCGTGGATGAGAGACGTCCATCTCTTGCAATGGACGACGGGGTAGGGGTAGCGGCTCCGGCAAGGTGGAGGATGGGGTGGTGGATGAAGGAGGCTCTCCGGACTGGGGAGGTTGTTGTGGCGCCGACGGTGTATGAATGGGGAAATGGAGGGGGAGGGGGGATCTCAAACTTTGGGACGCCATTGTCTGAAATGTGGGAAAGTTACGAACTTAGCCCCCGTTTAAAATTTCGGACATCTCGTCGGTTGGGGATAGGACGGTAATCTCGCATCTCCCTAATATTTACCGGTAGCGATTTCAGGCGAGGAGAGGGTGTTTTGGTGCCCACAGTTGGCGCCCACGGTGTATGAATGGGGCTGACAGGTAGGGAGGTTGTGTCACGACTGAGGGAAGTTACACATTTGCCCCTATTTAAAATATTTGCCTACATCGATTTTGGACGAGGAGAGTTTGTTTTGCCGCCCACCGTGTATGAATGGGGAAATGGAGGGAGAGACATAGGTCTTTCGGACGAGCTTGAATCAAATGTGTTTTGACGCCCATGTTTGGCGCCCACCGTGTCTGAATGGGCTCAGAGGCGGTCGTGTCACGTCTGATCACTACTAGGGAAAAGCCTAGCAGTAGCGCGGGTTTTAGGTATATCAGTAGCGCGGGGTCCCGCGCTACTGATACGGCGCTACAGCTAACCTGTATCAGTAGCGCGTGATGGCCCATGCTACTTCTATACATGCGTAGCAGTAGCATGCTCTGCAGCAACGCGCTACTGCTAATAGCTGCAGCGCTTTGTGTTGAGCCGCGCTACTGCTATACTTCGGTAGCAGCAGCGTGCTTTGCAGCAACAAGTTGCTGCTAATAGCTGCAGCGCTTTTGGTTAAGCCACGCTGCTGCTAGTTTTATTAGTTTCTGATTTTTTTTCTGCATATTTGTTTTGTATTTGAACAAGCTTTATACAATAATTTTTAGCACATACAAATGTCATCATCATACACATACAAATGTAATCATAGCATATACATACAAAAAGTCTCATCAAATCATGTCATCATCATAATCATCATCCAACACAAAGTGGTCTCTTGTCATCATCTCGGAAATAGCGATACAAGTCTCGAATACTTGCAACTACATCGTCATCCATCTAAACAATGATATACGCGAGAAGAGCTATCACTATGAGTGAGAGCGGAACTATGCAGTACATGAGGCGGCGGTTATGAGTCCTCTCTCGTCCTAGCGTGAACCTCAAGTAACTAGTTTCTACTTCTTGTCTGCTTTTGAAGCCTTTATGGCTGGCGCCCGCACCCCCTCCACTTTCTGCAATGAATAGAAAGAGACAGACTTGCCAAAAATATAAGCAACATATCATAACCATAAATAACAAAGTTCATCGTACCCAAAGTGCCCTAACTAGAGTGATCTTCGCTAGTTGAGGAGGACGGTTTAATTACATCACAAATAAAGTTTCGTCGTGCATAACTCAAAGTTTCGTCATAGATAAAGTATGGACTAAACGGACACTTTGTCATATATCGTCAATCACTCCAACATGTCGTGCCATCCATCCAAGTCAGGGAGATAGTCCCCGAGCGCAGTGAAAGGCTTCAGGTCAAGACGCTGAGCCGATACACGTGTTCGGACGTCTTCCCGAGACATTTGCCCTTCTTCGTAGAACATCCCTGTTTTTTCGACGACCTCCTTCATGATGATTTGGGTAAGTTCACGCTGGATGTGATAGAACTCAGCTCGAAGTCGATGATCCGGGATATCTCCTAGGTTCTTTGCCCATTGCAGAATATGGGTATCGCCGGATGTAGGTGACATGCGAAGGTTCTGCTGATCCCGTCTGTACTCCAGCATGTGGTGTAGGACATAGAATCCATCACTAAGAGTACCACTCGGTTGCTGGATGCAGCAGAAGTCGGTCTTATGGCCGAAGGCGGGCCTGCGGTTCCTTGTCTTCCTGGTCTTGATCTCTCCACCCCGTACGCCATAGATAAAGATAGCACTGTAGAGAACAGATTTGATGTGGGTGTAATCCTATTTGTTCATGTTCTTCGATGAGTCCAAGTAAAGAGCGTGGGAGAATCGGGGGTAAAGGATGATGAGGACGGCGCGCCCATGGCTGCGCAAAATAAGTACACTTCAAATTAGCCTCCACCGTGCAAATGAATGATTGAAATCGAAGGAAGGATATCCGCGCAGATGACTTACATGGGATGATAAGGCACGAGAATCGTCTCCTTGTCTTTATTGGCGACCATGAAATCGGCGATGTAGTCCCTCGCGTATTCACGGTGCTCTGGGCAGACTGCCAAGAAGCCCTCGTGCGTGAAGTACGGGTCAGCGACACAGCTATAAGGTATCTGCTCAATCCCGATGATGTAGTTCATGTACAAGGCAAAAAGGCGGACAAACATAAAATCCATCTTTTTCAAGTGAAACATGTCGAAGATGTAATCGAATCGAAGGAAGAACTTCTCCGCGGGGAATGTGTCGACGTACAACCTTTGTCGCAGCACGTTAACCACGTAGAGTGGGTATCCTGGATTTTCCGAGGCGATTAGGCTTTTCTCTCTCCACAGCACATCGTCATGAAGTCTCCTTATATCGCCGTATATGGCCTCTACCGCTGCCTTAGGTAGGATTGGATGACCAGGGATATGACATTTTGCCGCACCGGGGATAGCTATACGGTCTTGAACTCGAGGCTACTGAGGCGGCTGGATCATAGAAGCAGCTTTGTTGCCTTTCCTCGATCTCTTCCTATGCTTCTTTGCTACTGGAAGGTTGTCTATAATACGTTCATCCTCCGGCAATTCAGGCACCAACTCATGACGCTCAAACCCTGAGTACTCATACTGCTGAGCCATCAATCCTCCGTCGTCATAGGCGCCGGTATTGAGATACTATAGAGTGTCATCGTCATCGTCATCCTCATCCTCATCGATGGCATCGATATCATGCATTGCTTCTTCGACGGCGGCGACGTCATCAGCGACTAATGGAGCCTCTTCCTCACCCCGTCCGCTATCACCCGGCATGATAGGCGACGCTAATTGGGTAGGTGGGGTGTTGATGTTCATACCTTGCTGAGGCTGCGTGGTCGTGGGTGTGCTCCCGGCCGCCTCCAGACGAAGCAGACTCTTTGGCCACAACAGGACCCACCTCTTGCAATCGCCAAGCCACCGCGGGGTCTCATCGTCATCTCCCCCTAGTACCGGAGGAGCCAAATTCTCGTGGCCCGGTTTGACACTGGCCATGGAAACCTTGAAGACGTCAGGGGGGATCGGCCGGCTATGGAACAATTGTTCCTTCGGCTTCACTATCGTCGCCTTCCCCACACCCACCTTCTGGCCGCTAATGGTGTACAATATGGTGCATGGGGTTACGTCGGCCTGCAAAGACATGTCTGTGATGTGAGACATCCAAAAGGCAATGGAAACGGGAGATTATACATTTATTGAAGAGGGCCGGTGTGACAGGTACCGTGAGGGCGTCGAGCTCAGCCAAAGACGAAGCATCGTCGAGCACGTCCGAGACGGAGGACACCTCCTCTTCGGTTTCGGTTCTAAACCGGCTTCGCCAGTCTCGGTGCCGGTCTCGGTGTCGGTCTGGGTCTCAACGCCAGTCTCGGCGCCGATCTCGATGTCGGTCTCGGATGTGACAGGTGGGCCCTGCAACAACCGTTGCTCGTCGAGAAGGTTCAAATAATCGTCTGCCGCCAGGTAGACATTGCAATAACCAGAACCCTGTCCTTCATCGTTGCTAGCCATGTTTCCTACGATTAAATCTAGTCAATTAATTCTAGACCTAATAAAATGAATAATGACATAAAAAGGCCTATGTTTTGCAGGAACGTTGATTCCTTCCCGGTGCGGCAAATCCCGGGCACTCGATATGTCCTAGTTTGTAGCACAAGTCATGCCGAAATTAACGGAAAATTTCGGCATGACCTTTGCTAAAAATTGGACAAATCGAGCACCTGAAATTTGCCGGAACGGAAATGAATCAACATTCCGGCAAAACATAGGCCACTCGGCTTCATTCCCTGGAAACAACAAAAGGCCACTTGGGCACAATCGAACCACTTCAATGTTGCATATAACATGAGCAAACACTATTGAGGAATTTGCATATAACATGACCACTTCAATGAAAAGATATAATCAAAAATAATGGAATATGCAAATGAACATCAATGACATATATCATATAACATCAATCTTGTTTTTCATTTACATAGCAACAATTACTTTAACCAAGTTTTTGAAAAAGAAAAACATTTCTGTTTTTTGTTTATAGCTAAATGCCATAGCTATTGTTTTTTATTTATAGCTAAATACTTTTGTTTTTTGTCTAAAGCTAAAAGTCTAGGAAGGGATCATCTTTAAAATAAAACTTGCCTAAATTCTTTTCCTTGAAAAATAGTGGTCTTTTCAAAAGAAAAAACCTTTGCAAAATGACCTCACTAAACACTTCTCTACCTAGGACAGAACCCAAATTCTGTTCTAGCTATTCCTCTCACACACACACACATTATTTTCTTTTCATCCAAATTGTTTTAGAGCAAATATTCCAACAATACTTGACCTTATTAGAAATTGCAAAGGAACTCCATTTTCTCTAACCCTTCTGACCTCACCAAAATTTTCACAGCAAGACCTTAGTACCTACACCCAATTTCTTCAAAAATATTCAGGTCCATAGTCCAAATAATTCAAATTTCATTTCAATGAAATTTGGACCAGATTCAGGTCCATAGTCCAAATAATTTTTTATAGCTAAATGCTACTCTATTTTGTTTATAGCCTCTATTAATTTAAAGCTAAATGCTACTATTATTTATATACCCTCTATTATGTTAAAGCTAAATGGAATTACTGTTTAGGCATTTTCATAAAAATTTACCCTAGCTAATTTCCTAAAAAAATTGCTAAATTATTTTCCTGCGGTGGTACGAAAAACGTGCGACGACGGCGAGGGCGGGCTTGGGCGAGGGCAGGCTCGGGCGACGGCGGCGACAGATCGAGTGGGGCTAGAAGGGGAGGGGGCAAAGGACTTAGCAAAATTTTGAGCGTGGTTAAGTCAAACTAGCAGTAGCGCTGGTACGAAAAACACGCTATAGCTATGTTAGCTATAGCACTTTCCACCAAAACGTGCTGCTGCTACAGGAAGTAGCTATTTATTTTCCTTTTTCTTTTCTTTTTATCTAACAAACTTTGCTATAGCGCGGGTACGCCAAAAGCGTTGCTGCTAACGTAGCTATAGCGCTTTGTGAGAACAAGCGCTACTGCTATGCCTTTCTCCTCTATTTTTCTTTTTCTTTTGTTTTTCTTTTTTTCATTTCTACTTTTTCTATTTATTTCATTTTCATTTACTTTTCTATTTATTTTTCTACTTATTTTCTTTTTCTTAGCAGTAGCGCTCTACAACAGAAACACACTGCTACAAGGCACTTAGCAATAGCGTGTTTTCCTCAGGCTCGCTACTACTATTCCTAGCCTACCGGCAACAGTGTGGGAATTATAGTAGTAGCGCTTTTTTGTGCAGACGCGCTACTGCTACAACTATAGTTGTAGCGCTCTTTTTTGACGCGCGCTACTACTAAGTAGCAGTAGCGCTTAGTTCTAACCAGCGCTACTGCTATACCTCTGTGTATAAGGTTTTCCCTAGTAGTGGATTTAAGTTACTAGTCTACCCCTATCAACAGCAGTGGAAATCGGGTCGATTAAGATGTGAAGTGTCAGGGGTAGACAGTAATTTCCATCTCGCAAACACTTGCTTCGGGCAGCCGACAAATGATAGTGGGTGTTTTGCCGCTTCGTTCAAAATTTGGGAGAATTAGCATTCATGTTTACCCTGGGCCCTGGCAACTAAATTCAAATCCAATTTGTATTCGATTACGAATATCCATACATCATTCTATGTTTTGTTATTTATTTCTTCAAAACCACGACAAAGATTTATTCCACCTTTATATATGAATATGATTTAGAAATGCCGTGATCTTTGAATTCAGTAGGTTGGATACACTTTAAGCAAATAGTTATTTCATCCAATACAATATGCTCACACGAAAAACAGTTCACCTTATGTGAATCATACAAGTATTGAGGATTACCTCGCCTAAAAAATTCAGATCATTACAACACATGGACAACATAGGCGGTCTTACAACATAATCCATTCAGAGACATGACACAACATGCAAGTATACTAATCTAATGGCAATTTCAACTGGTATCTAAAGAAGAACTAGGATTACCCTGGGCTTCAGATAGCAGAAGCAGCAGGACCTCCCCCGTCTTCAAATGCAACATTCTTACTTCCTCCAATTCTTGGGTTGCTTGCATAATGCGTGCAGCTAATTGCATAATTTCCAGCCTCAAGATCAAGATTACCTCATTCATAGCAGCCACACCATCTCTTTCTGCCTCTAGTAGAGCCTCAAGAACTATAATATCTGTGCTCAGACTGCTCTCCAGCGGTGTTGCCTTTGAACTGCTACCATCTGGTAACATGGATGGCACACTCCTTCCACGAATAGATTCTAGGGTTGTACATTGTGTCCTAGTGTGAACGACATCCTGAAAGGTTTCCGCTGGACATAAGTAAGAGATAGTTATCGCATGATCCAGGCAGTAAGCTTACATGGTAAACGACATACGAATTATTGCCGAGCATGGCAAGCTATATTTAAATGGTTCAAAGCAGCATCAGCTGAAAACAAATTAAAATTGTAAGATGAAACTAGGGATGTAAGTGGCAAATAAATGGCATCCGCCAGTCCCATCTAGTTAGTTTCTGCTAGCTCGCTAGTTCATTTTCCTCAAAAAACAAAAACTCTTTTGAACTATCATACCATTAGTGGACTTTAATCGGGATTAAACGGGACCCAGTTGACATCCCTAGATGAAAGGCAGTGTACCACCACTATATTTAAGTTGCCAAGGCATCTAAGCAGTTGAAATAATATGAGAAAGCACTTAACAGTGTGGCCTCATATAAACTACGAAGACAGTCTTGTGATGAAGTTCATAGGAAAAGTTAAGGAGTCAAATGAACTAGGCATGCATTTCTTTACGATAGTACAGCAGGCACTGCTGACATATTGGCCAACTCAGGTATAGCCTAACAAGTAACAAACAAGCATTCGAATCAAGCAATACAGCAAAGCAGACAACTAAACTATTTGTAATTCTGTAGGATTACAGGTTGAGGGCACAAGCCAAGAAAGCAGCCCACACGCATTATATTTCACATGTACTAAAACTCACTGGCTTACCATATGTTGATGTGAAGCCTCGCTGCTGTTGCAATGTTCTTTGAAGATATCGTCAGCATCCCGTGGTTGCAAATCTAGTTGTTGTAGTTTATTCTGCACCCTCTATTTAGGTAAAATTAATTTTAATCGCATGCACTAGTTTGAATTGATCATCAATGGTTAATCTAAACTAATGAAAGAAGGGTGTGTGCTTACACGACAATATATGTGCTTCACTCTATTTTTATGCTTGTTCGAGGTGCCAGCCCCAAAAGAACAAATATTTTGCTTGATGGGGTTGACAGCTCCATAATTAATAGAAGCATCAAATTAGTCATGCAACTTGGGAAGATCAAGAACGCACAAAAAAGTAATGAACAGAGGCTCGGAGCAGTGATGTAATAGCTAGCATCGGAAAATGTAGGGTAAAATGAACAAAAAGCAGCGGAACCACAAGCTAGTTTGCTGATGTGTAATTAAGCATAGAGAACATGAAGCAGTCTGATGTAACCAACAGGTGGCATCAGAACAAGACCATTATCATAAATATAGCATGCAAGAAGTAAAATAGTAGGCAGTGATATCTAGGAAGTACAGTAATACTTAGGACAAAACAAAAGCATTGTAACTATATGTGCACTGGTTTGTAATTTAGCACATGTAACATGTTCGCTGCCAGAAGTATGGCCCTACAGGTGCAAGCAGAATAACGCGTCTCATGAAAAATTGAATGATGCCCTGAAGAAATTCGATGGTGCGGTACTTATGCTAAGAAAGTGAACGTAGGCGCCGGCCGTTGGATAATAGTACCTGATTCTCGATGGCGTATGGGTATCGTTGTCATACTTGATAGCTAAGGATCATCGATGGTGCTCGTGTTTCGGTTGAGTTTGGGCCAGCTGTCGCCGTTGCTGAAGCGGCTCTGGTGCTTCAGTTGCGGCGCTTGTCGACATACAAGAAAGCTCATCTGTGGTAAGTGAACAGTTCCACAATAAAGAAGAGAAAAATTGATGGAGTACAAATCGAAATAACCTAATGAGGCTGCGGCGTCAGTAAAGCAAGGCCGGTGGAGTTGAATATGGCATCCGCGAAGCGGGTCCGGTGCAGTGGACGAAGGCGTCGGCAAAGCACATCCGGCGTGGTGTATAGTGCTTTCGGTGAGGCGGATATGTTGCTGCGGACGAGGGCTTGTATGAAGGGCCAGCGATGGGGTGGACGAGGGAGTCGGTGAAGGGCCTACACTGTGGTGGACGAGTGCGCCGGTGAAGCAGATCCGGTGCGGTGGACCATGATGGCGGTCAAGGAGATCTGGAGCGGTGGACAAGCCAGTCGCTGAAGCGGCTCCGGTGAAGTGGTCAGTTGGCAGTTGGGGGTTCCAAGCTGCGGAAGGTAGATCCGGCGGGGTCTGAGGTCCACCGCTGCGGCGGAGGACTAGACTCGGCGGCTTGGCGTGGTTGGGGGAGGCGGGGAGGGGAAGAGGAGGGGCTCTGGGGAAAAATGTTGGGGGCAAAGAGGGGAAAACAATGGAGTTACCAAAGCAGTCCTTTTCCGTTCATGTGGTAGGGGTAAAACAAGAATATCGCAGGGCTAGACTTTCGGGCGCGAGATATTTCGATGTGAGCGGGAAGTTTGAAAGCTTTTGGCGTCTGAAATTGAGTGTTCTGCTCTTGTACGGCCAACTATGATATCATGGCCGAGAATTTATTTGTTTTGCACGCAAAAAAAAGTGCAAGTTTCGAAAGTCAATGTCTCCAACTCGAAACTTATATTGTCCATTCAATTCAAATATGGATCATTGAGCTAGTGCAAGCAAATACCATCATATGGTCCAATTCAAATGAAATTCCAAATGTGTTTATCCTAAATATGATGAGAAAAACAAAAATGTGTATGTGTATGAATAAAGTGGATGATTATAAGGTTTGAACATGCATGTATGTGTATATCTCTAGGTTTGATATATGAATTTGAAATCACAAAATCCCGGCTTAAAAATGTACCTCCGTTTAAATGAATTACAAAAGCTAATGATGGAGTCGAATTCCAAAATTCCAATCTTAGGTTTGTAATTCTAGTACTTCAAAGTATATCACGCATGTTCAAAAGTATCATTATCTCATAGTCCAAACTATGAAACAAATTGATCAACCATGAGTACACACACTATTGACCATATATATCTCAATTACGCTAAAGTCTCTCAAATATAGACACCTCACTCTTTATCTGAAGCCACCCACCCCGTCCCCCCCCCCCCCCCCCCACAAGTCGTTCTCTCCCGTGGACACGAAAACATGAGCACATTAACACCCCTCTATCTTCTAAGTCCGGACCCAATTATAGGTCTCTATCACTTTGTCTCTCGGGCATGCACACATCTCTTCCCCCACTCTCTAGGTCTCCCGGTATCTCTCTTTCCCAAGCACACGCACTATATAGAGTGTATCTTTCCCATACACACAAAACGTCGCCCCCAAACGTCTATCTCCCTAGTTATGTGGTTCTCGCACACTCACCTCACTCACCACCCCCACTGCAAACAAGCACCCTTTGTCTCCTTGTGCACCACTCTCCTCTTTCTATCTCTCCCACATGCGGACCCACCCCAGTTCCTTCCCTATATACATATATGTCGTGACTTGTATCATCATTCTCAATCTCGCATGTTGTTCTCTACACCATCTATTCTAGATCTCTCATGAAGTCTCTATCACACACACGATGACTCGCTTCCCTTGCGTCTCCATACATAGGGCACTTTCGAACAACATCAACCTTGTCTCCCTATCTATACGCCACTTCCGCACACAAACGACCCCTCTCTCTCTCCCCCTCTCTTCCTCTCTCTCTCTCTCTCTCTCTCCCTCGCTAGCTCTCTCTCTCGCTCTCACACCCCTCTCCCACACACACACGATGTCTCTTCCAAATAGTCTGCTCCCCGCCCGCACCCATGCTATCCCGCTACTACACATGCATTTCTCTCTCTTTGACACACATGTCACACCATTCCCCCTTCCCTACTAGGTTTACATCATTAGTGGTCTCTCTTCTCCACATACACACACTCCCTCTCACACACGCGCGCGCACAAACACACACAGACACGCACAAACACCCATCTATCTGGATCCTTCTTTTAAGACACACACCCTTGCATACTCTCTCCAGCGCTAGGTATGTATATATCTCCCTCTCTCTCTAGCTCACATGCACACCAAAATTCTCCATCTCTCTAACTCACACATCTCTCCCCATGTCCGCATGTGTATCTTACACACTCACTCTCTGATTATGTCTATGTGTCGCCACGTTACACAACACAAAGACCCATGCACATGTCTCTCTCTATCCTCCACACACACAGACACAAAGAATCTCTTATCATTGTCTCAGTCTCTACACATATCACACACGCACGCGCGCTCTCTCTCGCACACACGCTCAACCAAGGTTTTCTCGTGAATAACTTACCGTCTATTCATCAACAGTCGTGGCAGTACGACAAACACGAGACGTGAAAAAGAATAATTCTACACGTGCGTAGACCACCTAGTATGACTACTAGGACTAGAGCGAGCCGAAAGCGCGCCGCCGTCAACCCTCCTTATCGGCGATGGTTTTACACAGTCGAGAAGTCATCGTGCTAAGGCCCCACATGCTCAGCCGTTGAATAGAATGTAGATCCAAGTTTATGGAAACAAGTATCGATAATACGTTTGTATCTCCATACTTATATCTCTTCTTATAAAAAAAACGAGTTGGTGATGATGGTATGCCTGCCATCTTGCAATATAGACCGTCCGATCTATATCTGACGGATAGAAATTAAGCTAAAAGATACCCGCACCTCTCTCCACATTTGCAGACAAGGCCTTCCCTCGTTCATCCTTATCTCCCACAACCTCATTGTTGAGCAATTAAAAAAGGAAGCCTCTGGAACAATCTGGCATGGTGGTTGATACGTCTCCAACGTATCTATAATTTTTTATTGTCCCATGCTATTATATTATCCATCTTGGATGTTTTATATGCATTTATATGCTATTTTATATTAATTTTGGGACTAACCTATTAACCTAGAGCCCAGTGCCAGTTTCTGTTTTTTCCTTGTTTTTGAGTTTTACAGAAAAAGAATATCAAACGGAGTCCAAATGACCTGAAAATTTATAGTGATTTTTTATGGACCAGAAGAAGCCCCCAAAGCAAAAGAGTTGGGCTAGAAGAGCCCCGAGTCAACGACAAGGGTGGAGGGCGCCCCCACCCCCCTAGGGCGCGCCCCCTGCCTTGTCGCTGACTCGTGGACCCCCCTGACGTGAAACCGACGCCAAAAATTCCTATAAATTCAGAAACCCCCAGAAAGAAACCTAGATCGGGAGTCCTGCCACCGCAAGCCTCTGTAGTCACCAAAAACCAATCAGGAGCCTGTTCCGGCACCCTGCCGGAGGGGGAAACCATCACCGGTGGCCATCTTCATCATCCCGGCGGTCTCCAAGACGAGGAGGGAGTAGTTCACCCTCGGGGCTGAGGGTATGTACCAGTAGCTATGTGTTTGATCTCTCTCTCTCTCTCATGTTCTTGATATGGCACGATCTTGATGTACCGCGAGCTTTGTTATTATAGTTGGATCATATGGTGTTTCTCCCCCTCTACCTTCTTGTGATGAATTGAGTTTTACCTTTGAGGTTTCACTATTATCAGATTGAATACTATTATGGATTTGAGAACACTTGATGTATGTCTTGCGTGGGATACCCGTGGTGTCAATGGGGTATTCTATTGATTCACTTGATGTATGTTTTGGCACTCAACTTTAGGATTCCCGAGGTGACATTGGGGTAATCTATGCCTAGGGGTTGATGCATGTTTTCGTCCTTGTTTCTCCGGTAGGAATCTTGGGGCACTCTTTGAGGTTCCTTGTGTTGGATTGAATATTATGAATCTGAAGTTGTTTGATGCATATCATATAATTGACCCACGGATACTTATGGTGACATTGGAGTATCTAGGTGACATTAGGGTTGATTGATGTGTGTCATATGGTGTTATTTTACTACGAACTCTAGGGCTGTTTGTGACACTTATAGGAATAGCTCAATGGATTGATCGGAAAGAATAACTTTGAGGTGGTTTCGTACCCTACAAGCAATTTCATCTTATGTTCTCCACGATAGGAACTTTGGAGTGACTTTTGTTGCACGTTGAGGGATTGCCATATGATCTAATTATGTTATCATTGTTGAGAGAACTTGCACTAGTGAAAGTATGAACCCTAGGCCTTGTTTCTAAGCATTGCAATACCGTTTTTGCTCACTTTCATTACTAGATACCTTGCTGTTTTATGTTTTCAGATTACAAAAACCTATATCTACCATCCATATTACACTTGTATTACCATCGCTTTGCCGAACTAGTGCACCTATACAACTTACCATTGTATTAGGTGTGTTGGGGACACAAGAGACTCTTTGTTATTTGGTTGCAGGGTTGTTTGAGAGAGACCATCTTCATCCTACGCCTCCCACGGATTGATAAACCTTAGGTCATCCACTTGAGGGAAATTTGCTACTGTCCTACAAAACTCTGCGCTTGGAGGCCCAACACGAGTCTACAAGAAGAAGGTTGCGCAGTAGACATCAAGCTCTTTTCTGGCGTCGTTGCCGGGGAGGCTAGGTAAGCGGCACTCACATCCCGTCTACGAAGCTCTTTTCTGGCGCCGTTGCCGGGGAGGTTAGTGCTTCCAGGTATATCTTTAGATCTTGCAATCGAATCTTTTAGTTTCTTGTTTATCACTAGTTTAGTTTATAAAAGAAAACTACAAAAAAAATGGAATTGAGGTTACCTCATATGCTTCATCTTTTTAATGTCTTTTGTGAAAATGATGGAAAGGAAAATTGTGCTCAAGTGTTAGAAGAAGAAGTTCATAAAATGTTTAGCATAAAATATTTGAATGATGAGCATGATTGAAATGTTGTTAGTATGAATTCTTTGAATATCCATGATGCTAATGATATGCAAAGCCATAAGCTTGGGGATGCTATGTTTGATGAAGATGATAATTTTAGTCCCCCAAGTTTTGATGAGAATATTTATTATGATGATAGCATGCCTCCTATTTATGATGATTATATTGATAAAAGTGGATTTGGAGAGGTCATGACTTTGTTTAGTGATGAATCCATTATTTTGGAAGAGGTTCCAATTGATTATGAGAACAAAAGTTGCTATCTATGATGATTATTGTGATGACATATATGCTATAAAGAATAATGATAACCAACTTGTCATCATGATTTTAATTTTCAATTGGATTATGCAACACATGATCGTTATTTTGTTGAGTTTGCTCCCACTACTATTCGTGAGAATAAATTTGCTTATGTGGAGAGTAATAAAATTTCTATGCTTGTGCATCATGAAAATAATGCTTTATGTGATAGTTATATTGTCGAATTCATTGATGATGCCACTGAAAATTACTATGAGAGAGGAACATATGCTTGTAGGAATTGCAATAATATCAAGTTTCCTCTCTATGTGTTGAAAATCTTGAAGTCATGCTTGTTTTGCCTTCCTATGCTAGTTGATTCTTGCTCCCATAAATTGTTTGCTCACAAAATCCCTATGCATAGGAAGTGAGTTAGACTTAAATGTGCTATTTATATGCTTCATGATGCTCCCGTTATGTTTCAATTCTTATCTTTTATGTGAGCTTCATTGAAATCATCATGCCTAGCTAAAAAGGCATTAAAGAAAAGCGCTTGTTGGGCGACAACCCAATATTTACCCCTACTATTTTTGTGTGTTCACATGATTATGCTACTGTGGTGATCATGTTTTATAGCTTTTGTTTGAATAAAGTGCCAAGTAAAGCCTTTGGGATAGTGTGGTTGATAGTTGACTTGATTCTGTGCAAAAACAGAAACTTTTGAGTCCAGTACAGAAATTCCTATCTTTTACTAGAACAAGGAAAATTTATGAAATTTTTACAGTTGATTGGTATACAAATTTTCTACGTTTTCCTAATTTTTCAGAATTTTTGGAGTAACATAAGTATGATTTTAATTCAGATATTCACAGACTGTTATGTTTTTGACAGATTCTGTTTTCGATGCATAGTTTGCTTGTTTCCTAGTTTCTATGGCTTATATTGCTCAATATAAATTGTATAAATGATAGGTTACAGTAGGTATCAGGTGATATAAATTTTTAATCTTGTCTTGACAGTACCAAAGTGAATGATTTGTTTAATCATACTAACCCATCTCACGAAGTTCCGTTAAGTTTTGTGTGATTGAAGTTTTCAAGTTTTGTGTGAGATATCGATATGAGGAGAATAAGGAGTGGCAAGACACTAAGCTTGGGGATTACCAAGGCACCCCAAGGTAATATTCAAGGAAGATCCAAGCAACTAAGCTTGGGGATGCCCCGGAAGGCATCCCCCCTTTTGTCTCCAACATTATCGGTAACCTTACTTGGAGCTATATTTTTATTCGTCACATGATATGAGGTTTGCTTGGAGCATCACTTTATTTTATTAGTATTTGCTTGCTGTTATTTAGAGTAATGTTTTTCATCTTTTAGTTCAATAAAAAGGTCAAGTATAGCCTTTACCATGCTTATTTTGCATGTCTATATGTTTCTGTTTTGAAAACAGAAAGTTTTCTATTGTTATCTGAATTCTTCGGGAAAATCAGATATGATAAAATCTTGAAATTTTTACACAATGAGTAACAAAAAAAATTCCACAGGGTGGTAATTTTTCAGAATTTTTGGAGTTAGGGAAGTATGATTACAATTGCACTCTTTACAGACTGTCCTGTTTAGACAGATTGCTGTTATTATTTGCATATGTTTGTTTGTTTAATGATTCTATTTGGGGATAGGAGTATTAAATATGCAGAGGCATTTAGTATGCAATGTCAAATTATAATTTTAGTGATTGCTACAGTAGAAAATGATAAGGTTTTGCATTTGATTTATACAAACTTTTCTCACGAGTTCTTGTTGAGTTTTGTGTGGATGAAGTTTTTAAGATTTAGGGAAACCATCATATAAAAGGAATTAAGGAGACACAAAAGCTCAAGCTTGGGGATGCCTAAGGCATCCCAATATAATATTTCAAGAAGTCTCAAGCATCTAAGCTTGGGGATGCCCCGGTTGGCATCCCACCTTTCTTCATCAACAATTATCGGTTAGTATCGGTTGAGCCTAAGTTTTTGCTTCTTCACACGATGTGTGCTATTTTTAGAATGTCATTTTATTTTGTTTTGCTTGCTGTTTGAATAAAGTACTTAAGATCTGAAATTCTTTTATGAGAGAGAGTCTTCACATAGCAACATAATTATTTGACCACTCATTGATCTTCACTTATATCTTTTTGGAGTAGTTTGTCAGTTGCTCTAGTGCTTCACTTATATCTTTTTAGAGCATGGTGGTGGTTTTATTTTGTAGAAATTGATGAACTCTCATGCTTCACTTATATTATTTTGATAGTATTTAAACAGCATGGTAATTTGCTTAGGTTATGAATTTAGTCCTAATATGATAAGCATCCAAGAGGGATATAATAAAAACTTTCATATAAAGTGCATTGAATACTATGAGAAGTTTGATTCTTTATGATTGTTTTGAGATATAAATATGGTAATATTAGAGTCATGATAGTGAGTAATTGTGGATTGTAGAAATACTTGTGTTAAAGTTTGTGATTCCCGTAGCATGCACGTATGGTGAACCGTTATGTGATGAAGTCGGAGCATGATTTATTTATTGATTGTCTTCCTTTTGAGTGGCGGTCGGGGACGAGCGATGGTCTTTTCCTACCAATCTATCCCCCTAGGATCATGCACGTAGTACTTCATTTCGATAACTAATAAATTTTTGCAATAAGTATGTGAGTTCTTTATGACTAATGTTGAGTCCATGGATTATACGCACTCTCACCCTTCCACCATTGCTAGCCTCTCTAGTGCCGCGCAACTTTCGCCGGTACCATACACCCACCATATACCTTCCTCAAAACAGCCACCATACCTACCTATTATGGCATTTCCATAGCCATTCCGAGATATATTGCCATGCAACTTCCACCGTTCCATTTATTATGACACGCTTCATCATTGTCATATTGCTTTGCATGATCATGTAGTTGACATTGTATTTGTGGCAAAGCCACCATTCATATTTTTTATACATGTCACTCTTGAGTCATTGCACATCCCGGTACACCGCCGGAGGCATTCATATAGAGTCATATCTTTTGTTCTAAGTATCGAGTTGTAATTCTTGAGTTGTAAGTAAATAAAAGTGTGATGATCTTCATTATTAGAGCATTGTCCCATGTGAGGAAAGGATGATGGAGACTATGATTCCCCCACAAGTCAAGATGAGGCTCCGGACGATAAATAAATAAATAAAAGAGGCCAAAAAAATGAGAAGGCCCAAAAAAAATGAGAGAAAAGAGAGAAGGGACAATGTTACTATCCTTTTACCACACTTGTGCTTCAAAGTAGCACCATGATCTTCATGATAGAGAGTCTCCTATGTTGTCACTTTCATATACCAGTGGGAATTTTTCATTATAGAACTTGGCTTGTATATTCCAATGATGGGCTTCCGCAAATTGCCCTAGTTCTTCGTGAGCAAGCGAGTTGGATGCACACCCACTTAGTTTCTTTTTGAGCTTTCATACACTTATAGCTCTAGTGCATCCATTGCATGGCAATCCCTACTCATTCACATTGATATCTATTGATGGGCATCTCCATAGCCAGTTGATACGCCTAGTTGATGTGAGACTATCTCCTTCTTTTTGTCTTCTCCACAACCACCATATTCTATTCCACCTATAGTGCTATATCCATGGCTCACGCTCATGTATTGCGTGAAAGTTGAAAAGGTTTGAGAACATCAAAAGTATGAAAAAATTCTTGGCTTGTCATCGGGGTTGTGCATGATTTGAATACTTTGTGTGATTAAGATGGAGCATAGCCAGACTATATGATTTTGTAGGGATAACTTTCTTTGGCCATGTTATTTTAAGAAGACATGATTATTTTATTAGTATGCTTGAAGTATTATCGTTTCTATGTCAATATTAAACTTTTGTTTTGAATCTTATGGATCTGAATATTCTTGCCACAATAAAGAAGATTACATGGATAAATATGTTAGGTAGCATTCCACATCAAAAATTCTATTTTTATCATTTACCTACTCGAGGACAAGCAGGAATTAAGCTTGGGGATGCTTGATACGTCTCCAACGTATCTATAATTTTTGATTGTTCCATGCTATTATATTATCCATCTTGGATGTTTTATATGCTATTTTATATTAATTTTGGGACTAACCTATTAACCTAGAGCCCAGTGCCAGTTTTTGTTTTTTCCTTGTTTTTGAGTTTTACAGAAAAGGAATATCAAACGGAGTCCAAATGACCTGAAAATTTACGGTGATTTTTTATGGACCAAAAGAAGCCCTTGAAGCAAAAGAGTTGGGCCAAAAGAGTCCCGAGTCAACGACAAGGGTGGAAGGCGCCCCCACCCCCCTAGGGCACGCCCCCCTGCCTTGTCGTTGACTCGTGGACCCCCCCCCCCCCCCTGACGTGAAACCGACGCCAAAAATTCCTATAAATCCAGAAACCCCCAGAAAGAAACCTAGATCGGGAGTTCCGCCGCCGCAAGCCTCTATAGCCACCAAAAACCAATCGGGAGCCCATTTCGGCACCCTGCCAGAGGGGGAAACCATCATGGGTGGCCATCTTCATCATCCCGGCGGTCTCCATGACGTGGAGGGAGTAGTTCACCCTCGGGGCTGAGTGTATGTACCAGTAGCTATGTGTTTGATCTCTCTCTCTCTCTCTAGTGTTCTTGATATGGCACAATCTTGATGTACCGCGAGCTTTGTTATTATAGTTGGATCATATGGTGTTTCTCCCCCTCTACCTTCTTGTGATGAATTGAGTTTTACCTTTGAGGTTTCACTATTATCAGATTGAATACTATTATGGATTAGAGAACACTTGATGTATGTCTTGCGTGGGATACCTGTGGTGACAATGGGGTATTCTATTGATTCACTTGATGTATGTTTTGGCACTCAACTCGCGGATTCTCGAGGTGACATTGGGGTAATCTATGCATAGGGGTTGATGCACGTTTTCGTCCTTGTTTCTCCGGTAGGAATCTTGGGGCACTCTTTGAGGTTCTTTGTGTTGGATTGAATATTATGAATCTGAAGTTGTTTGATGCATATCGTATAATTGACCCACGGATACTTGTGGTGACATTGGAGTATCTAGGTGACATTAGGGTTGATTGAGGTGTGTCATATGGTGTTATTTTACTACGAACTCTAGGGCTGTTTGTGACACTTATAGGAATAGCTCAATGGATTGATCGGAAAGAATAACTTTGAGGTGGTTTCGTACCCTACAAGCAATTTCATCTTATGTTCTCCACGATAGGAACTTTGGAGTGACTTTTGTTGCACGTTGAGGGATTGCCATATGATCTAATTATGTTATCATTGTTGAGAGAACTTGCACTAGTGAAAGTATGAACCCTAGGCCTTGTTTCTAAGCATTGCAATACCATTTTTGCTCACTTTCGTTACTAGATACCTTGCTGTTTTTATATTTTCAGATTACAAAAACCTATATCTACCATCCATATTACACTTGTATCACCATCGCTTTGCCGAACTAGTGCACCTATACAATTTACCATTGTATTGGGTGTGTTGGGGACACAAGAGACTCTTTGTTATTTGGTTGCAGGGTTGTTTGAGAGAGACCATCTTCATCCTACGCCTCCCACGGATTGATAAACCTTAGGTCATCCACTTGAGGGAAATTTGCTACTGTCCTACAAAACTCTGCGCTTGGAGGCCCAACACGAGTCTACAAGAAGAAGGTTGCATAGTAGACATCAATGGTCGCTGCCGGCGTCGTCCATCCCCATGCCTCCGCTCAGTCCGACCACAAATCACCACCACGCCCCACTCCTCCTCACCTTATCTCTCCTCTTTCTCGAGATATCATTAGTTTTTACACATGGGATTACTCCCGCATGGGTCAATCACAACAGGTGTTTTATAAAAAAATGCATCTTGATGTTCCGTGCAATGCACGGGCATCTTGCTAGTACTCCTACGGAAGACTTAGTTGGTGATGATGGTGTGTCTGCCATCCATCATTTCTAACCATTAGATCTACATCTAATGACTGTGAGGTAAGTTGTTGCCTTTTCTCAACAACATCCCACTTCTCTACCCAATTTGTAGAAAACCCCTTAATTACTATCTTAAAACCAACCACATCCCTCCCACGCCTCACCAAAACAGCCCAAGGAATATATTCTGATTGAAACATAATATATTTCTAGTGATATATGTATATCAAAATTAGAGTGTTTTCTATCAAGTTTGTGAATAAGTATTATTCTAATTATGATCCGTTGCAACGCACGTGCACATTGCTAGTATTTCCAACCATGCAAAAAAAATTGCTAGTATTTCCATAGTTTCGAGTTTTCCATCAAGATATTAGTCACTCATGGTTGCTATTTAGTTTGAATTACGTACACATAGGCACTATGTAACTAGCCGTGCTTATTGGCTTCCAAAGCTTAACTTTCACTCCTACTTACAGTATGTAGAGTATTTAACAAAAAACTGCCACTTTCAACCAGCCCTAGGAAGAAACTATTGTACAAAAAATAGCAAAAACATACCCAAAATTTCTTAATCCGCGCCAAAAAACTACTACCTAGTGCCGATTAGGCTCGTTTAAACCCGTTTATGACAGGGTTGGCCCACACGTTCGTGCTGATGAGGCAGCTTAAACCAACACATTTTGTTTGATCGTTGACACGAGGGACCCACATCTGACCTTCTATCCTATTCTTCCTCCTCTAATCATTATTTTTCCTGAACATTACTTCAAACAGTTCTTATGCCTGTTCGTCGGTGGCACCGGTGATGAGCGAGCTGCCCGCCGCTCCGCCGGACGGGCCGGACGCCGCGCTGGCCTCCGCACGGGTTGGCTGGCTGGCCCGAGCGTGGCTCACGGGCAAGCAAGCCGCCGCGCTGGCCTTCGCTCGAGCCAGATGGCTGGCCTTAGAGCGGCGCGCACGAGCAAGCCGCCGAACCGCCGTGCCAACCTAGCTAGAAAACCTTGCAGACAAGCAGCTGGATGCATCCAGCAGGGTGTGTGCTAGCTTGGCTAGCTAGCGGCCGCGTGCGCCGGCTGGAGCTGGCATCCGGGCTGCCCCAAGATGGGCTCTGCGCTGCCGGCGCTTTTGACCTCGCCTTCTTTCGGTGGCGGTAGCTGCGTCCCATGGCCGAGGATGACTAGGTGGACGGGCTGGAGGTAGGAGGTCACTCGGGGATTTTTGTCCAGACTGACATGTAGGTCCCACAAGTCATAACGCCTAACTTGCCGGTCAAATAGAAGGCGTTGACTTAAGGAGTGACATGGGTTGAAACGTGCCTATAACGGCACTTGGTAGTTTATTGCAACGGATTAAGAAAATTTCGGTATGTTTTTGCTAATTTTTGTAGAGTAGTCGTTTCTTGGTAGGGCTGGTTTGTAGAGTAGTGGTTTCTTGTAAGGAACAATGTACTAGCGACAACAGGCGATTCTAGGTTGCGTTGTACTCCAACGAGTACTACTAGTAGTCACGGGAGTGTATAGCTCGTTTTGTGGGTTCGATCCCGGCCGAACGCATGGCGGCCTTTTTTTTAAATAGTAACCTCGCTGCGAGCCAATATTGTACACTGGTAGTTTGACTTTTGAAGTCGAACGGACATGTCGCACCACAATCTGGGTGCACTGGATAGCCCAGCCACGTGAACGGGTTTTCCCTCCCATCTTCTCGTGGCTCGCGTACAAGAGTAGTACTCCTATATATCAATTCACACCATGCAAAGTTTCTCGCTTGCGTGCTCGCCCTAGCCGCACCTCGCTTGCAGTTTCTTCATCAGCTACCATATTTAAACTAGCGCCTCCCAATTAAGCCCGAGGAGCCGGAAAAGCCTGGCGCGGCATTAGGAACTATGCAATATGGCTCTGTATGTAAAGTGCTACTACTCTGTAGCTTGTGCCGTTGCACGCATGGACTTCGCTCCATTATCGGCTCTATAAAAGAAATTCCTCTTGACGTGATTTTTTTTTGTTTTGAAACGGAGGCAAAAGCTTTGACTCATCTCATTCATAAAGAAGGAACTAACAAAGTTCGACGAGATCCATTACACCTCCACAAATGGAAGCGAAAAGCCTAGTCCTTCCACTTGATAGTACAGCGATGATAGTACAGCGATGGTTCTAGAGAACAGTAGTACCCTCCACTTGCAACTGTAGCTCCTTGTCCTTGAGATTCAAGAGTTCAAAACGAGTGCATTATAGAAGTACAGTACATCGCATTACTAGTTGAGAAAGTAGTACTACTACTGCTATAGTACTACGTAGTAAATAATAGCCTCACCATCGCGGGGCACTAGGCACTACCACTATGCGTGCCCGCATAACTTCCTTAACGAAGGGACGAGGCCCTGCGGTTACGCTCTTATCTCCTCCTCGCCAGTTCCCCTCCCCCCGAAGAGACCAAGGCAGTTCGTCGCTGCTCCCATGGATTCGCCAGGCGGTTCTCCTCCTCGTCGGGGCTGGGAGACCTTGGACGACGATCCTCTGGGAGAAATCGCACGCCGCTCCGACATCCTCACCGCCACAAGACTCGGTGCTTCCTACACCAACTATTTTAAGACGGTGCTTAGACAGGCTTGGGAAAAGGCCATGCTTGTTGGTCTTCCATGCGTCCTCGAGGAGAAGGTTATTCTATGGGACAATCCATCGAACAGTCCACCGCTCCCTGGCCATGGTTGCATGTTGACTCCGCTAGAGTTGCCGACGTTGAGAGGTAGTCGGATTTTGTCCGATGAGCAGGTCAGTCATGGAGTTTGATCATGTAGTGTATATTCTAAATATAGTACTTAGTTATTCCATCCTGTAATTTCTCTGCTGCCCACCGTCTTATATATAGGTCTGGGTTGGTGCCAACGAAGATTGGCTTGCATACCTCCGGCCGGATACCACCATCATTTTGCACAACATCCACAGCAGTGCGGCCGTTCCCGTAGACCCCTTCTCCACCATTGGGATCGGCCTTCCGGACTGGCTGGGATTGAATACAATGATGATGCCTACATGAGATTGAAGAAAATAGCAATTGCGGACCCGCCGACAAAGCGACCCGACTACGACGATTACTACCTCATCGCGGTGTTCGACATAAGGATTGCCATCAATACAAAAGGCAGTAACGGCAGAGGCTGGCACATGTTGGCCGCGGCAGATTTGTACCCCTACACGTTCGAAGACGCCGTGTGCCATGTAGGCGGCATCTTTGCGGTGACAAGCTAGGGGACTTGTTTCATCTGGTTGCCATCCTACGGTACGGGAGATTACAAACGGAATGCACAAACCATCATTTGCATCCCTAATGGTACTCCATTATTTTGCAGGGACCAGTCATCCCCCGATCAAAATAAGATCGCCGATCCTGGATGTGCATTTGCATCTGCGATTCGGTCTAACCTGGAACCTTGTAGCTGACTTTGGAATATTGGGATCAACTATCTTAGCAGTCGTTACCCATGGTACCACTGATGTGCAACATGGTCACACGATCTACCACGATCGGACCATCACCATCTACCCAGGTATTCCATTTTCTCAGTGCTGTGTGTTAGAGTAGTAGTACTTGTTAGTTATTTTCTTTTCTTGACTGGGACATGTTTACTGTACTAGTACTACAATTTAGTATTAGATTTTTTTAACCCTCTCGCCTTCGCTTTCATTGTAGTACTACTTACTAGTACTAGTACTCCCTCCGTCTCGGTTTATAGGGTTCTAGGTCATCCATTTGACTAACTAAATATGAGTTATATGTCACAAAAAGTATATCATTGGATTCTTAAGCGGATGTAGTTTCTAAACATATATTTTTCATCACATATAATACATATATAGCTACTTAAATTCTCAACCTAGAACGACATGCATGCCCTGTAAACCGAGACGGAGGAAGTACTTTTTACCTTGGAGGACACGTATAACTAGCTAGGCCCTTGAAGACTTGAACCCACTAGCTCCCACCATTTTTGTTTTTTCATGTCTTACAATCTCATCCATGTAGCCAAGAGTGGCTATATATAATAAGCCGGTTATTTTACTTCCTCTATACCGGAGTAGTACTATTTGCTGCACAATATTACTGATCGCCATATTTGAGCACAACATTATTATGCATGGACCTTGACCATGTGCGTCACCATGTGTCCAGATCTGAGATGTCGCGTGTACCAGATGAACGGCGCCGAGTTCGACCCCCCGTGATGCTATGTGGGTGCTGAGGAACACTCTTGGAGAGTACTCGTTTTTCATTGGGGACCGCTACCCCATTGTGAAGCGGATGCCACCTTCCGTGCACGACACCGAAGGCCTGCCGTTCATGAAGCATGGTTGTGTCTTCAGTGCGCACCGCCGGATGAACGACATGCTGGGACACGCTATCCCTGATTTATGCCGCTTCAGCTTGGATGAGTCTCTATCGTGTGGAACCGGACTAGAAAGCTGTGACAATGATTCTCGTTACCCACCGCTATGGATCGTGCCATCTATGAAGAACACATGGGACTGGAACCTGGAGGAGGACATGGAGCCCATCTATAATGTGTAAGTGGAGTATGGTAAATTGTGAATGGTAGCGCTGTAAATATATGTAGACTAGTCATGCACAAATTTATCACATGAAGTGGAGATGAACTTGTGTGGCATACTGGCATTTGTCCCTTAGAATTTATTACTAGTAAATGTGTTATGTGTACGTGCAACTTGTGTGGATGTTGCACGGGCTCCAACATGCTCTGTGAGAAAAAAAAGGTGGCACAGCTTTGGATATAGGTGATGTGGCGGCATCATACAGTAGCGATCATTCGCTATAGTTGTAGTACTAGGACGACAACTCCTATAAACCTTGCGCTTGGCTCTTGGCCTCTTCGGGAGGTTCAACAGTCGTACTCCTGTGAACCTTGTACTTCGCTCTTCGCCTCTTCGGAAGATCCAACAGTGATGATACTACAGTACAATATGCTTCTGGCAATCTGACACCGAATGAACTGCTGCACGTCCACCGCGAGGGCGAGGGAGAGGGAAGAGGGCGTTGTAGTCAAAACCCTCTCCTCATCCTGCAAGCCATCGTGCGCGTGGGCGAGGGAGAGGGCGTAGGCATACGTAGTAAGCAAGCTTCTCCTCGTCCTGTGAGCCACCGCGCGTGGGCGAGGGAGAGGGTGTAGTAAGCAAGCTTCTCCTCGTTTGGCGAGTTGACGGGACACATCAAAGTAGTACTAGTCCATACTGCGTCCTTTCCGGTTAATATGGCTTAATTTGAAACGATAAAAATACACTGGCGGTCAACGTATGTAACAATACGCTCATTACGGTCACTATATAGTTTTGCGGTGATTATACGGTCACTAGCTCACCGTAGAGCACCGTATTGCACCCTACAGACCGGCCACATAGTCGACGTGGCACTTTGTTGACTGGTTAAATTGACACCTGGTTTCTGGGTCCCACCTGTCAGTTGGCAGAGCAAAGAAATCAGTTAAACAAAACTTTACGCAAGTGCAACAGGAGTCCAACCCTTGCACGCGAACCACCCTTGCTGTGTATGTGAGTGCATGCACGTGTACTCCCTCGGTCCGTGAAAAACTGGACATCTAGCATTAGAAAATTTTCCAACAAAGAGTGTACATCTACACTTCCAATGCACTTAGCCTTTAATCTAATCGGTATTGATTGACTAATGCACCAACTTGTACTCTAGCTATAGGCTACATGTCTATCCTTAATTACAGCATGCAAAAACCTTCATTTAATCTTCTTCTCTCAATGGTCGCATGCACACATAAGTCTGCTACTTTTGGGCGTTAATTATGCCATGAAGTTCCGGATCCTCTTGGTCAATGTGTAAATCTCTATATGTACAGTCTTTCACGGACGGACGGAGTAGGTTGAGCACTTGAGCGTGAGCGTTTGTGTTGCGTCGTGTGCTGTCTGCCGCATGGATGCATGAGTGTTGCGTGCGTGCATGTGTACGTGTGAGTGTTGCATGTTGCATGCATGCATGCATGAGGCTTTTACTCCCTCCCATTGACATGTTCATATTTCAAGCTTCATTAAAACGTTGCATGCAAGAATTAAGAGAAAACTCACCAATGCGTGTAAAAGTTCTGGTCTTTTGTTCCTTGCGCATGCATTCCAATTAATACGTTCATAAACACAATTTTCTTGAGGAAAATGAGCCCATTATTGAGTACTTTCGAAAAAAAAATTCTTCGGGCACTCATCATTTACTACTACCTTGGTTGATGATTTTTTTATTGACCTGTATATAAACCTCCGTCCTGGTTTATTGGTCCCCTTCGTACTTAGTGTAAAATTTTGACCGTAAATTTAACTAACAAAGTGTCAATGCATGTCATCAAAAACTATACCATTAAAAACTATGTTCAAATACGAATCCAGTGATATGACTTTTTGTGACATGCATTAACATTTTATTAGTTAAATAGATGATCAAAGTTTGACACAAAATACTACTAGTACTCCTACATTATTGGCGCCGGGTGCCTTGGCCAATGTTTCATCTTGTTGGACAGGATGAGAGTAGAGGCATAGGGATACTGTAGATAGAAAGTCTTGGCGATCCATTATTCCCCATCTCGGTCAGAGAGAACTATTCAATTAGTCTTCACAGTGAAGTGACAATACACGCTGCAGCAGATGGGACACTTAATTAATAAGCTGAACCAGTGCTGCCATCATGTTTGCCAGTGGAGCACGCTTCCGCAAATACGCCTACGCACCTCTCTCTTCCATTAACTGACATATGCGCCCTCTGGAGGTAGACCCACATGTCATCGGCTTAATTATTTACACTCCGAAGGACGGTATATCCTGGTAGTAGTACTAGTAGAATTGAGATTTAATGCACTTTCTTGCCCGTCTTTCCCTCTTCTTCCTCCTCTCTTCTTCTTCCTCCTCTCTTCCCCATCGTCGGCCACACACCATCCCCCCCCCCCTCACTGCTCGCCCGCCCGCGCCATCTTCATTGGTAGCTCGCGCGTACCACATTCCCCCCGCTCACTGCTCGGCCACACACGCCATCTTCTTCGCTCGCCCGCCCGAATCCACTTCCCCGCTCGCTCGCAGGCACCGAAAACCCCAATCACTCAGTGCCCTAAAAACCTATGGCAGAACTGACTGACACGCAGAGCCGCGATTGGAATTCCCTCCTCGATGTTCTCTTGGAGCAGATCTGTAATCGTATGGACCTGCTCAGCACCGTGCGTCTGGCCGCATGCTCGGTGTCTTTGTACCGTCTACTCGTCTGCAACCGGCCGGCCTTTTCAAGACACCCTGCTTGTTGATGCCCGATCCTCGCAGGTGGCCCAGACACTGACTTGACGATCCTACGGAGGTTGTCGTGGTGCCCCTCGACATGCTACCACTACCCGTCCACCTGTCCTTCATGTGTGGCCACTACTAGGTGGGCATGAAGGCCAACTGGATCGTCCTCATCCACCAATCCGGTAGTCCGTGGCGTCTCGTGGATATCTACACCTAGTAAGAGATCACCCTTCCATCGTTGGATACCACCGGCATCGAGCCTCGTGGCCTGCCGGACACTCCTACCTACTACGCACGAGACGCGTTGAGCTTTTGGTGCGACCTCCATTTGCTGAAGGTTGTAATCTGCGAAGTGGCCACACCATCAGAAGATTACATGGATTACAAGCTCATTGCCTTGTTCGACATGGGATTAGTCTATCTGGAATTCGGTCGCCATACATGGTCATGGCTCATCATCAATCCTGTTGACCCTCCATTTCTGTCTGATGCTATAGTGCATGATGGCATCGTTTACGCGGTCGACGCACAGTTTGGCTGCATACTGGTGGAATCTATCGTCGTGTAATTGTTTTACCTCATCTCATCTTTGCCTTATGAATATGACTGCCTGTTGATTGTTAGAAATTTAGAATAGATAGTATGTCTATAACCACATCATTGCTATATGTTCCTCTCATTTCCTAGATTTTTATGACCACACATGTTATTGTTAGAGTTGATATGAGAACAATTGGCATCTAATGATTGTTAGAATAGATATTATGAGTATAACCTCATGATTGCTATATGTTACTCTCATTTCCAAGATTTTTATAACCACGCATGTTATTGTTAGAGTTGATATGAGAACAGTAGTAACTGCTATGGTAGAATATGAGTAGGCCCTGTCATAGTTGTTTTCCTCTCATTTTTACATGATGTTTGAACCATGACATATTGCTAGAATATGAAAGCCATTGGCTTATTTTTTTTAACTTGTGGTATGATTATGACCATGGCATTGCAATTCTCTGTCTATGATCTGTGTCACTATTATAATAATCTTAATTTCACACATACTCTGAACATGATTGTATATTTTTGTCCTTTTGGTCTCCAATTTGATTTGTTGCAACAGACGCAAATGCGCTGGCCTTCATAATTCCAGGACCTAGAAATATACAAGTCAATGGGTGGTGGTTTATCGCTCGTTCAACTGACGGTGGTCATTTGATGCCCATTCGCACATACCAAATTGACCAAACCATTTCATCAAACCACATGCAGTACAATGCCTGGGGCGTTCGTGACTGTGATGGCTATGGCTGCTTCGTGTTTGAGAAAGATCCCAGCTCCGTTGGGCCAGGCGTATTCAACTGGAGGCGGGTTTACAGCCTCGGCAACCACTCCATGTTCCTCGGGCTCAATTATCCGATCATCCAACCAATCATCGATCATATCACCGGCGATGATTACCGTGCTATGCAACTTCCATTCGCCAGGGGAAACTGTGTTTACACATTGTACCATGGGTTTCATGAGTCACCATATCCAGAGATTCGTCGACACAGCTTGTTGCCAGATAATCTTCAGTGTGTGAAAGGCATCAAGCTTCTAAGCAATGAATGACTTTTGCAAACCCGACATGCGGCAATGTGGTTCATGCCAACAGCAAATATGCACAACTTGATTCGTAGTGATATCTAGACAGAGCCATGTATCCTGCTGCTATAGCATGACCCTCTTTTGTTGGATATTATGTACTGTAGTTAGTTTGAATTATAGATACCTTTCTGGGATCAAGTGCATCCTAACTCACCTGCATAGGATGTACTGATAATGATGATGGAGATGCTGTGCAGAAGCCATATATATATCAATTAGGCTTCAAGTGCGTACTTGTTGGTGAAAGTGTTGTCCAATGGGAATTATATTTTGCAGTACTCATGTAGCCTACAAAGTCTGTCGCACAGCCTTGTAACTTCGTACTCCATTTCTAAATTTGTACTAGTCCTCTATACCGTATATTGCGCTACTCGTACTACTACCTCCCTCCTGGTTTATTGGTCCCCTTCGTAATTTGTGTCAAATTTAGACCATAAATTTAACTAACTAAATGTTAATGCATGTCACAAAAAATTATATCGTTGGATTTGTATTTGAACATAGTTTCCAATGGTATAATTTTTGGTGACATGCATTGACATTTTGTTAATTAAACCTATGGTTAAAATGTGACACTAAATACAACTAGTAAGTAGTACAATAGTACTACTATACGTCGGTCAAATTATTCATCATGTCCTCACATTGAATTGACGTGACAACACGCTGCGCGTGAGGTGACACAAGAGTCCCGGCGGCGTGTTCGGTTCACCAAAGTGAGCCTCACCCCTCTCATACTACAATAGCACTCTCGCATTCTCTACAAAATCACTCTCCCATTCTCTCCCGGTCTCCTCGCTTCCCAGCCGCCGCCTTGTTCCGATCCATTTGGTACGATGAGCGATGAGCTACTGGAGTTACTATACTTCATTGCAAGTAGTCAAAAGGAAGACGCTAAAAAAATCGATCTCAACAAGGATGCTCTTCAAGCTAACCGGATGAAGGAAGGAACCAGCGAGGCCGCTCCTGTGAGTATTCGTCCCGTCGCCCTGTATGATGATTTCGATCTTTATGGGGGTTTTCAAGTCTTTAGAGTCTACATGTAGTAATAAAGCCGAGACCCCAGTTTGTTCGGGTATTGTGGACTTCAGATTTGGAGTACCACTTATCTGTCGAAATCTTTCATCATTTACTTAAAACAGTTGATTGATCATACATTGAGTATCATTTAAATGGAATTAACCGATGCAAGTCCAAGAAGGATTGGCCGATGCTGCCGGCTGGCGTCAAGTTCGATCCCACGGATCAGGAGCTAATCGAGCACCTTGAGGCCAAAGTGAGTGCTGACAGTGCGAGATCTCACCCTCTCATCGATTTGTTCATACCAACCATCGACAGCGAGCACGGCATATGCTACACCCATCCTGAGAAACTTCCAGGTGAGACACCGATCGGCCGTCTACTTGCACAAACATATTCCTTTGTTTATAGATCTATTTTTCTTTTTAGACACAGACCTAGTGAAGCAATTACAATTTGACAGTTAATAAAAAGTGAAACAAGTGACTGCAACATGCCAAAGATGTTATGAAAATGCCAACTACGTACCCTAAAACCTGTATTCGCCAATAATGCAGGTATCACACTGAGTGGCCTAAGCAAGCATTTCTTCCAGCGCAACTCCAGGGCGTTCAAAAGGGGCACGCGGATGCGTCGCAAGATACAGTCGGAGTGCGGCATGCACGCGATGTGGCACAAGACCGGCAATACCTTGCCGGTGATGGTTAACGGCCGGCAGACGAGCAGTAAAAAGGTTCTGGTGCTACACACCAACAAGAACTTCGACAAGCAGAGGACCAACTGGGTGATGCACCAGTACCACCTTGGGGACCTGGAGCAAGAGAAGGAGCGGGAGCTGGTCCTCTGCAAGATTTTCTACCAGACGAACACTAGGGCCAAGAGTAAAAAGATTATAAGTTAGATTGGTATTGGTACTTGTACTACCTGGTCGTCTGCAAGTTGGTATTGTTGTTAAGGATCTTTCGGTATGAACTTGGCATTTGCTTCCAACCATCATGTCGAGGGTCGACGTGGATATAAAGTTGAATCATTTGTTTCGAAACGAATTTTCAGGCACCTGATTTTTATTTGATGGGTAGCATAAGCACCTGCCCGTTCGAATTCCCAGTTCTCCAAAAAATTTACATCTTCGAAGTACACAGGGGATCCATCCGGTTTCACAGGCTGATAGTTGGACGCAGCCCGTCGGAACTGGGCTATGGCATGCCAAGCCCAGCTGCAAATTGTTAAAAGAGAGGAGTGCTGGATTTGGGCCTTCTAGAACAGTTAAGTGTCGCGACCTTGATCGTGAAGCACCTCCCATGGACTAAAAAAAGGCCTAGTCGGTTATTATTAGTTGAAATATGTAAAATATTCCATAATGAAAAGAAATATGTAAAATGCAATGAATTTAGTCCGCTTTCACTGAAAACCATCCGATTTGCATGAAATTCGTCCGTGGAACCACAAGACGGCTATCCATACAGAGCCTAACCGTAGGGAACCAGCAGGTCCATGGCCATACGCAAGCAAGTGCACGCACTTATTATCATGATGGAAAAATAATGCTGACGTCTGAGACGATGAAACCCATGAAGTTTTCAACGTAGTCAATAAATGAGAGAATTCTGCAAGTACAGACTGATAACTGGGATCCAGCAGGTATATTATTTTTTCAGGTCAAGCAAGTTTCAACTGGGCTGTAGACTGCCCAGGCTTGGTTTTGTTTTTAACAGGCCCAGCCCATGACGACAATGGGGCACAAAGATCCAACAGGTATCAACTGGCCTCTGGCCCGTCAGCCTTAGTTATATTTTCTCTTAGAACATCCGCAGGCAGTTTTTTTACTGAATCAAACACACAGCCCAATTCTATTTTCCTCTTGAAACGCCATGTCCTACTTCCGTTTTCTAATCTCTACCTATAGTTTTACTAGTTCATATACACGTATTATTATATTGAAAATACATAAAGTTCCCTTTTCATCTTTACATCCTTATTTTTTTGTTGTTATTTTCCCTCCCAGCGCTGATTTCTTTACCACTGGTTTTCCCTAAAACCGACTCAATTGTCCCACGTCTTATTAGCTTACAAAAATAAAATAATATTTTATTTGGCAAATCAATAAGTCCTTAAAAAATAAATGTTTATCATTTCTGGATTAAAACAGTTCGGACTCCACCGAAATATGCAAAATTAGGTTGAACTTTTTGACCGTGGTCCTGGGCAAAAAATGAGTTGTAATAAATTCCTTAAGAATTAGCAAATGGGCTGAAATTATTAAAAAAATAGCAAATGGGCTCTATGTTGTCTGCCACAGATTTGGAGGCTGACTTGTGGGCCTACTAAGTTCATGCGTACACAAGGTTTCTCAGAAAAAGAAACTTAGTCGACTTTACCAGCGTCAGACCGTTAGATGCCAATCTAACAGCAATCGTGCTTCTTCAGTCTCTGATCTTCCTGCTCCAGCTGCCCAAACTAGCGCCAGCGGAACCGCCTGCTCCCGCCTCCCGTGGCTGACTGTGCTGCCGGGCAGGCCTCACGGTCCCACCATATTCGCATCCCTGGCCTGCCTATCCCTCTACTCACCCACACCTCCTGTTATTCTCCGGCGATGGTAGCCTCACACTGCGGCCGAACCAGTAAACCCTCGTACCCACTCCGCGTGGGAAACAACTGCCGAGTCTTCCTCGGCTCTGGGTCGTTCCCTTACTTGGCCTCGCAGTCGTCCAGCGCCTTGGTGCTCTCGACACGGCGTGGTCAACGAACGACATCCATCGGAAGAGGATTGTACGTGGACAGGCTGAGAGCTGGGTCCACGACCGCACGCAAGGAAGTGCCTCCTTTTTTGCGAGTAGCAAGTGCCTCCTTATTACGCGCAAAATAATGATTCCTCCTCCTGACAGCTGGGACCGACCGGCTCTGTATTTTGCAAAAAAAAACATTCCCCCCGCTGACAGCTCGGATCCACCAGCTATTACGCACATAAATAATGAATACCCCCGCTGCTAGGTCGGTCCCACCATATTTGGAGGCTGACTTGTGTCGGGTCCATTTCTGAGAATAAATCACAGAGTAGCCCTAAGTCACACCAGCCCCAGAATCAATACAACTGGTGGACTTCCTTGATACAGATATCCAGTACACATAATATTACATCAGGTTGAGTCTGAGTGCTCAACAATTATTACAACCTTGCCAATATACTACGGTGGTGGAATATGACAGTGGTGGTACTCTCATATTGATACAATAAAATAGAGCAAAGCATTTGTGTGAGGCTTGACTATTTTATTTGTGTAGCGGAAGCTCTGCGGATGATACATGTGGTAGACTCCAATATCACAGGTGAACTGACTGGGACTCCTCTAAGCGTCAGGCTCGCTAGCGCAATCCTCCTCCACAAGCTCGTCCTCCTCCAAGTCTAGCCAAGTAAATAGCCAGGGACAAGCCAGTGAGTACGTTGGAATCTACTCGCAAACATATTGAACAAAAGATATAATGAATGCATATGCTCATGTTAGATCATACTAAATGCTCATGTTGACTAAAATGTTAGACACGGCATGACAATAAAATGATGCGGAAGTAAACATAGCATGTCAGTTATAATCAGGCTTAATAAAATAGAAAATAATGAATGTCACGGGTAGTCTAGCCAGCCCATGTGACATTCAGAAAATAAGAGAAATGCCAACCGGGTGTCTAAAAGAGAGTCGGGCGAGACAGGACCGCCCGAGAACTCAAGCGACGCCACGAAATGTCTTGAAAAGAAATGCCAAACGGGTGTCTAAAAGGAGAATCGGGCGAGACAGGACCGCTCGAGAATCCAAGCGACGCCACGAGAGGTCTTGAAAAGAAATGCCAAACGGGTATCTACAAGAGAGTCGGGCGAGACAGGACCGCCCGAGAACTCGAGGGACGCCTCGTAAGGTCTTGAAAATAAAACTGAATGCCCGGGGTAGTCTAGCCAGCCCCTGAGACACTCAGAAAATAAAATAAGGGAAATGGGTTAGTCCACAATAATATTCATAGCATCAATAATACTCATATCAACATCAGTAGTAGCAATAACTATCCTACAAATAATCATGCTTGATTTTTAATTATTTCCTCCAAAGACCGACACCGGGACCGACACTTGACCCACCCAACTAACGCCCATGACCGAGGACACGGCTATTCGAATAGATATAACTCTGCAGAGGGTGTACTCTTTACCCACGTGTATGAGTTTTCTTTAGTCAGTACCGTGACACTGACTAATTCCCATTACGATCTTTGGGTTGAAAACACGCCTGACCAGCACACACCAGATTAACCGTCTGGATGCCAGGAATCACCCAAAGCATCGTTCCAAAAAAACTCTAAGTTGGGGAGACAACAATCTCGAATAGAATGGGATCACTATTCATACGCGCGGATTACAAGGGGGGATCCCCTCTCGGCTAGAACCGGAAACACCCATGCCCCCTGACCCGATGACAGGATTTAGTCCATGGCCGTGGAAACACTCATCGTGGCCCTCTATGTGGTGTGTACCCTGACAGGGGTTAACAACTTACTAAGTCGTACCTTCCTTGCGGAAGGACCCGTGGCAGCACGGTATCCAGCTAGGTGTAACGGAACAAGACTCGATCTAGGTCGACTCAGGAGGTGTTACTTATTATCAACGGTAAACTCCTCATATATCACGCGACACCATCGTGTCAGATATGGCCCATGCCCACCGGCACATCCAAGATAGGAGACACGCTCCTGAATTCTCACAGCCTTTAACCATGTTAGAAAGATTCTTGAGCTTGAGTGAAGTGCAAGCCATGAGCAAGAAATGATATGACCATGCATGCATGCACTTGTGATATATTACATATCTGGTGCAACTCCAAACCGATGCAATCATGCAATGCAAATTCAATCACCATATCCCAAGTTCAAAAATGCTTGCCTTGTCCAAAGTAGTCAGGAGAAAACCCCACCAAATTTCCAGCAAAGTTTCTTTCTTCTTTTTCTGAAAAATTCAAATTCAAACTCAAATTAAAAAATTTATCAACAGTACAAAAAGTTGTCTCAAAACATTTTTAAATAAATACTAACAAAACTAGAGATAAAAATAAGAATTTCAAAAAAGAATCAACTCAAACAGAGTTGTGGTTTAAAAGTTATTAAACTTTCAAAACCAGGGTTTTTTCTGAAAATTTCCAATCCCCGTGCGTTTAAAAAGAAAATGCTTCGGGTCAGAGTACGCTTCCCAGAACAGAAAGCGTAAGGCGCAAAATACACTTTCATTTTTTAAACAGAAAAAAGATAGAGGACGCTGACGGGCGGGGTCCACCCGTCAGGTTTAAACCTGCACACGCCCGCGCGCAGTACAGGGAAGAAGCGGTGATCACCAGCGGTGATCACCGGCGTTTTGGTGAGCGGCGGTGATCGGAGCTTGATCAGGGTGGACTGCCGCGTCGGTGAGTGGTGGTGGAGGTCGCCGGAGATCAACAGAACGCCGGTGAGGTCGACGGTGGCGGACGGTGGTTCGGGTGGTTTCGGGACTCGCCGAAGAGAGCTTCTTGCGTCAAATTGTAGACGGGGATCGATGAGTGGGTGCACGAGAGAGCTTCTGGCGGAGTTTTAGCACTGGAGGTGGAGTGTGGGTGATGAACTGGTCGGGGACAGAGGCGGCGGAGTGGTGATCGGAGAGGAGGAAGACGACCTCCTCGAGGTCGGGGGAGTGGCGTGGGGGTCGATTGGGAAGGCGTGTGGGTGAGGTGAGTGATCGCCGAGGCTCGGGGGTCCCTTTTATAGGCGATTCCGGGCATGGCCATGGCTTGCGGATGACGCCGGAGTAACTCCGGCCGCCAAGTTAGGTTAGGGCGGCGGGCAGGTTAAGAACATGGTCAAGGAGGTCGAGGGAGCTCTTCGGAAGCTTCAGTGCGGGCGGAGGCGAGCTCTGCGGCCTTATCCGCGATGATGCTCGCATACGGGTGTGGCGGCGACATCCGTCTCCGGCGACTGCCAGTGGGGTCCACAATGGTTTGGACGGTGCGGTCGGCGTGGAGAGGGTGCGGGGGTGACGCCGCGTGGAAGAGAAGTAGGTGGCGGGGGCAGCTGAGGGAGTGAAGAGGGCGGCGCCGTGGCGATCCACTCGGCTCGCCGCAGCCGAGGATAGAGGTAGCTGCACCGGCGAGCTACTGTTTTGTCGGCGGCGGCCACTGACCAGTGGGGTCCCGCGGTGGTCCATTTAAGAGGATGGGAGGCGTGGAGGAGAGGGAGGGCGTGGAGTGAAGAGCACGGCGTCGATCGCCTCTGCCACTGACCAAATTAAGTTAACTGAATTTTTGCTAGTGATGAACAGTGTGCATGCTAGGTGTATGACAGAATGCCAGAGGGTGCTAGGCATTTTAGGAATTTCTGAAAAAAATTGTGGTGATGTACTGATGCGGGACAAAGGTGATGCCAAAGTTTCAGAATTTTTGGAGAAGTTTAGAATAGGTTTTGAGCAAGGAATCTGTTTCTGGTTCAAATTTGAACAGGAGAGAATTTGAAAATTTTGAATTATGGAACCCAATGTTTTGAGTGGAATGGGTTGTGGGTACCATCTAGTTGCTAGGATAATTTTTTTCGAGGCGGAATAGTTGTAGGAAATGTAGTTCCTTTGTAACTCAAAGAAACCATGCATAATGAAAAATCCAACTTTGGAATTTATCTAAAATATGAGTAATTTTTTTGTGGGGGTGGAAAGGGTTGGTCTCTACCCTAGAAGGTGTGTATGACTTGAGAGAAAATTTAGAAGTGGTAGAAAAATTATTGGAAGAATTTTGGAAGTACTAGAAAGAAATGAAAAGGCCATATTCTTGAAATAATTTTAATTATCCAAAACTTTTCTAAAAGAAAAATATTTTTGATCTCTCAAAAATAATTACCCAATAAATAAGTCACCCAAAACAGAACCATTCAAAAATTTTGAAACCCAGTTAAAAAATTAAAATAATTTTCAGAACAGAAGAACTAGAAAGAGAATAAGGCCAAAAATAATTCAAAGTATTTTATTTTAAGCAAAAGATTTTGAAAATCCAAAAGGAATATTTTTGGGGTGTTACAACTTGTGGGCCTACTAAGTTGACGTGGACGCAGGGCTTTGTCAACTTAGTCAATATAAACGATTCTAACTGCGGTGACCGTACGATGTCCATCCAACGGTCGTCGTGCTTCTTCAACCTCTGGTCTTCTTACTCCAGCCGCCCAAACCAGCGTCGGCCGTGCCACCTGCTCCTGCCTCCCGTGGCCGGCTGTGCTGCCACGTAGGCCTCACCGCCCCACCCTACTCCCACCGCTGACCAGGCCTTCCCTTTACTCACCCACACCCCCTGTTATTCTCCGGCGACGGCAGCCTCAAACCGCAGCCGAACCAGTCAACCCTTGTACTCCCTTCCGTGTGGGCATCCACTGCTGCGTATTCCCCGGCTCCGGGTCGTTCCCTTCCTAGGTCGCGCCGTCGTCCACCACCTTGGTGCTCTCGGGCGGTATGGCGTCGTCAACGCGGTCAACGAACGACAGCCATCAGAAGAGGACTGTAAGTGGAGAGGCTGACAGCTGGGTCCATGGCCGCACGCAAGGAAGTGCCTCCTTATTACGCGCAAAATAATGATTCCTCCACCCAGCTTTATCTTCGCACGAAAGGAACTGCCTTCTTACACCCTGAAAGCTGGGACCCACCAGGTTGAAGCGAAGGTAGCGTTATCTGTCTGGCCGCGAACGTGTATGTACATAGCGGTCGATCGGTCTCTCTGCAGCGACGTACCGTGGCCGAGTAAGGAGCGGCACGTGTTGAAGTAGAGGCACCGACGTAGCATGTCACGCAGTCCCATCTGTATCGTGTACACGTACGTACAGCCATGCTGCAAAATAGTAAATATGGCTACGTACATACATACGGCGGGGTCTCCAACGCGTACAATCGCTCGGGTTCAGTAACGTTAGTAACATAGCTAGTGCAATCGCTCGGGTTCAGTTAGAGTCCAACGCCTCGCTCGGGTTCAGTTAGAGCCCAACGCCTCGCACACACGCGCGTACGTGTACGAGAGAAACACGCAAATCTCCGTGCATCGCTCGGCTCCGACCACCCACCGTAACCAGGAACTCCTCGATATTTTCCTCGCCCTCGCTTCTACCATGATTTTTTCAGTCATGGACGGCCCAAAGAATGTCATGCAGGTGCGTCCCCGGCCCGCCCAGGACGAAAAGCCCATTTTCTGTCATGATTTTTTGTCATAGAAGTAGGAGCCCACCACATCTATGATGATACGTGCTTTTATCACAATTATCGTCATAGAAGTGTCATAAGCATGACAGAAAAAAAATTCATTCGGCCCAAAATGTCACGGATGTGTCTTTTTTTTGTAGTGCCCTTATCTGTCCAATTCTGGCCACTATACTCCATCTGTCACCAGCAACGCATGACTATTGCTGAAGTTTGGGATGGGAATAATATCAAGATGACATTTAGAAGGATTTTCACCCCTGCTATGATGGAAGACAGCTACTGTCTTGAACATATTATCAGAGATACTGCCCTATCTAGGGACACAGACTCTCTCATTTGGCAATATGAAAGTAAAGGGGTCTACACCTCTACTTCCTTATATAGCATTATAACCTTTAGAGGGGTAAAACCTGTTTACATTCATTCTATTTGGTCCATTGTGACCCCACCTAGAGTTCAAGTCTTCCTTTGGCTGTTGTCTCATAACAAACTTATGACTAAAGACAACCTGCTTAAAAGGGGCATTGACAAAACCCCAACATGTATCTTCTGCCAAGAACATGAAACCATTAATCACTTGTTCTTTGAATGTGTGGTGGCTAGACACATGTGGAGATCTGTCTCACATTTCCTCTCTCTTGAACTAGGGAGTAATTTTTTGTCTATTGCCAAATACTGGCCTGCTCATAAGAAACATGAATACTTGAATGCTTTTTGTGCTTGTGTCTTGTGGAGCATATGAAAATTTAGGAACTCCATGGTATTCACTAATGTCTTTTGGTCTGACATTAAAAAGATCTGGTGGCAGGTACACCTAAATCTCAAGAAATGGAAGATCCTGTTCAAAATGGATACTCTGGAGGGGATCAAAAAGATCTCTCAACAGATCTCTCTGCTCCTCAACTCCCCTTTGCAGTTGACTGGGGGTGAAAAACTTTGGGAGCAACAATGCAGGTGCTGCTGATCCCCAGTGTTCCCCCCTACAGTGCTGCAAGGGAACATAAGTGAGCAGCATGTCCCCTCCCCATCGTGCAGTCCTGGTTTTGCAACTAAAGCTCGAGCAGCGTCGAGCCCTGTCTCTACACTGGACTTGCCTCCCTCTCCTCTTCAAGCTGTCAAGCGAGGTGGTGAAGAGCTCTCACATCAACTCCAGGCCATGAGGTTGAAGCTGATGCAACGTGATGCTGATTTGCTGGGCCAGGACACTGCTGGCGGGGTCTATCTTGGCCAATCCCGAATGCTGGTCTGAGAAGGCGTCTCGCTTGATGCATCCACTTATTCTTTCTTTGAGTTAAAAAGACTGTATTAAGGTTGTAATAAGTAGCCGAGGCTGTGAGTCAACAGCCCTTGGATTGGTAGTGTTGGTTTCCTTTTTTTTTCTTTCTCGCTCTTAAGAGCCAGACATACGACTAACGTGTGGTTTTATCTTGTTGTTCTGCTCTGGTTTCGTTTTCAATGAAAATGGAACCCGGGGGGGCTTGGTTGCCGTCCTGATCATCTAAAAAAATCAACATCGGCTTGCAAGCAATATTGTGGGCTTGGTACCTCCTTCCTAGCTTTCGTTGTCGTTTCTTGAGCCTGAGTTGTGGGCTTAGTGATGTTATTATCTTTAACCTTTCCCTACCTTGGTCTCGCTTTACAAGTAGCATAATTTAAATGTTCTGCTGCCACGTACGGTCTGTCAGAGATAACAATGATGGAGGCCAAACCGGGCATCGCCATCCCGAGCAAGCTAGCTGGGCAGCATCCACTAGAAATTAATGCAGTACCAGTATTGAACGTATGGAGTTCAGCCCTGAACCCCAAACGGGCCGTGGCGGGGGGCCATGCCCAGTTTGGCATTCTCCATTGCAAGATTGAAAACAACATCAAAATTCAAAGCAAGTGCTCTAAGTAGAAAAGGACCTTCTTCTGAGAACGTGCAGGAGCCCGGAGTAAGACGATCGATGCACACTAGAATGGATCGATCGGTACATAAATCATGTTTTGGACCTCTATTCCTTGCGTACATGCTGAATTTTTCCGATCGGTTGATCGGTCATCCAACTTTCCTCTCATCTTTATCTGTTTCAGTTTCAGTGGTAGTACGCTTTCTCTTTTCTTGTTTATGTTTTCTTTTCCTGGTACCTGCATGCGCGCTGGGAACTGGATTGGGCATTGGGAGAGTGTGCTCTGCTTCGGCCTTAATGGAAGAGCAGAACAACTTTACACTAGTTGTTGAGAGAGACAAAAGTTTGCACATATATGGTTGTTTGCAACTGCAACACTTTCCTTCCTTGTTGAAAACTAACATTCCCTCCCTGCAAAAAAAACTAATATTCCCTTTGTTTTTATTTGTTTACCGTTGTGGGTGCACTACTACTACTCAGCATAGTGCACTACCCGTAGTTCACTTTAACTCCCGGATGGGTTGCTAGCTATTCTACGCACGCCAACGAGAGATAGATGGGTTTGTCCCAATAGGTTCATGGTGGAAATATTCCCTAGAGGCAATAATAAAGTTGTTATTATTATATTTCCTTATTCATGATAAAGGTTTATTATTCATGCTAGAATTGTATTGACCGGAAACTTAAATACATTTGTGGATACATAAACAAATACTGTGTCCCTAGTAAGCCTCTACTAGACTAGCTCGTTGATCAAATATGGTTAAGGTTTTCTAACCATGGACATGAGTTGTCACTTGATAACAGGATCACATCATTAGGAGAATGATGTGATGGACAAGACCCATTCGTTAGCTTAGCATATGATCGTTCAGTTTATTGCTACTGCTTTCTTAATGTCAAATACATATTCCTTCGACCATGAGATCATGCAACTCCCGGATACCGGAGGAATGCCTTGTGTGTTATCAAACGTCACAATGTAACTGGGTGATCATAAAGATGCTCTACATGTATCTCCGAAGGTGTCTGTTGAGTTGGCATGGATCGAGATTGGGATTTGTCCCTCCGTGTATCGGAGAGGTATCTTTGGGCCCTCTCGATAATACACATCACAAGAAGCTTGCAAGCAAAGTGACTAAGGAGTTAGTTGCAAGATGATGTATTACAGAACAAGTAAAGAGACTTGCCGGTAACGAGATTGAACTAGGTATAGAGATATCGACGATCGAATCTCGGGCAAGTAACATACCGACAGACAAAGGGAATTACGTATGTTGTCATAAAAGTTCGACCGATAAAGATATTCATAGAATATGTAGGAACCAATATGGGCATCTAGGTCCCGCTATTGGTTATTGACCGGAGAGGAGTCTCGATCATGTCTACATCATTCTCGAACCCGTAGGGTCCGCACGCTTAACGTTCGTTGACGATATAGTATTATATGAGTTATGTGAGTTGGTGACCGAATGTTGTTTGGAGTCCCAGATGAGATCACGGACATGACGAGGAGCTCCGAAATGGCCCCGAGGTAAAGATTGATATATAGGACGATGCTATTTGGTCACCGGAAAGGTTTTGGAATGTACCGGGTAATCATCGGATCACCGGAAGGGTTCCGGGAAGCCTCGGGAGGTTAATGGGCCATATAGGCCAAACGAGGGAAGCACACCAGCTCACAAGGGGCTGGCGCGCCCCTCCTCTGGCCGCAGGCCTTGGGGAGAAAAGGAAGGAGGGGAGTCGGCCTCCCCTTGCCTTCCCTCTCCTCCCCTTTCCTTCCCCCCGAGAGCAAATGAGGAAAGGGGGGGCGCCATAGGGCAGGCGCCCAAGGGGGCGCACCCTGGCTGCCTCCCCTCCCCACCACCTATATATATATATATATAGACATATATACCACCACCGTCATCACGCCGTCGTGCTGCCGGAACTCATCTACTAATTCGCTTCTCTTGCTGGATCGAGAAGGCGAGGACGTCATCGAGCTGAACGTGTGTTGAACGCGGAGGTGCCGTACGTTCGGTACTTGATCGGTTGGATCGTGAAGGTGTATGACTACATCAACCGCGTTGATAAAACGCTTCCGCTTAACGGTCTACGAGGGTACATAGACATACTCTCTCATTTCGTTGATATGCATCTCCATGGATAGATCTTGCGTGTGCGTAGAAATTTTTTTGTTTTCCATGCAACGTTCCCCAACAGTTCAAGGTTTAGGTTTTATTTTATTTCTATACAAACAGAAAGAGTTTTGATTTTTAAATACTATATATCAATCATTTTCCTTAAAATATATAAAAATCACATTATATCAAAATAAGTATGCTGGAAAAAGATATTTCTGGACTAGAAACGTTTCCACAAATATATTTTTACTTTGCAAATAACTCATTAAGGAATTTATAAATTTCATAAAATTAATTTTAGGATATAATAAATAAAAAAATGTTCTGAAATATCCCAAAATTGCAAGGGTACTATTTTGGGGAAGTCCTTTCATCCCCTCTCTTTATTTTAAATAAGACCAAAAATATAGATGAACTCCAAATAAAATTTTATTCAGCAAATTTGAGAAAGTTGTTCTATCCTCTCTCTCTCTCTGAATATAGTTGGAAAATATTTCAAAATGCAAATATCTTTTGAGTTTGAAATAAATATTTCCTATAAAAATCACAAATATTTCCTTAAATTATGTTCATACAAGTCTCACAACATGGTTTGGAGAAATTTAAATATGAACCCTAAAAGTTTTAGATCCTTCTAGAAATCAAAGCAACCCATAAGAATTATTTATTTATTTTACATTCAAAATTTTGGAAATTTGGGACGTTACACTCGTCGCGAGCTTATGATATAAGAATTCATTGCTTCTAAAAAATAAGAGGTAATATCACCGGAGTCATAGAACTTGCGTCATATGTTCAGTTTGGTGCTAGAACTTTGAAAATACAGTTTTTTGGTCATCTAACTTGATTCAAGCGTGCAGATACGATCATAGTATGCGTATACAAGTGTATTCATGTGTACGGACCCACCTGTCAGTGAGTGATGGAGCTGGGCATGACATAATTTTACAAAAAACACCCTCATATATTTTATTTGTGGAACGAGTCAACTACTGTGACAGATTTTTTGCACAGGACCCCCTCACTTTTTTAATTACAGAAAAATACGACCACAACACTGCCATTCTATGCGAAAATTGACAATAAAAAAGGTTGCGGCGGGACACGAACCCACGGACAACTATTTTAACCTGGGACGGTGAAGCCACTACACTATCCAGATACGTATGCGCAATAACGATAACGAAGCCTATATGTACTCAAAGTGAACGCATCTGGAGCTTAAATGCGCTGCGTACACTGCTGGCATTTTGTACGCGCTATTTTTTTAAAATATTTCTTGAATGCAAGTACTAAAGTTATGTTCAAATATTTGCATATTAAATATAATATACATACGAACGATGATTAGTAAATAAAAATATTTAAATATAAACATTTGTATTATATATAAAATATTTAGTAAAAGTAGGTAATAAATACATTTAAGATATTTTTAAAACATAAGTAATAAAATTATGTTCAAATATTTCTGTGTTAAAAATACTATACATGCAAACAATGATTACTAAATAAAAACATTTCAATATAGACATGTGTACTATATAAAATATATTTAGTTAATACAGACATTGAAAATGTTTACTAAATAAATATGTTTAATGAATCCAAAAATATACACTTGCAGATTATATTTAAATTATACAAAATGATGAATGCAAATGTTTAGTAAATATTTATGAATTTCTCTTGTGTATAATTTTTACTCATGACTTATATTCAGAATTATAATATCCATGATTAAATGTATTACACAATTAAATGTCCATATTATATATAAATTAAATAGTATCCACGATTAAATGTCCATATTAAATATCTAAATTTATAAATATGAATATTTCTAATTATACAAACATAATATTTTTGAATTATAATTTTGAAAACCAAATATTTAATACACACTTTATATAACACAGTGGTTTATATAATACTCAGGTTTATAATATATGTAGCAAATTTTTTATCTTAAAAAACATGTGCAAATATATATGTATTACGAAGATCTTATGAAAAAATAGCGCGTGCAAAATGGGCCGCAATATACGCATCCCATTTAAGCTCCACATTCGCCACCTTTAAGTACATATAAGTTAGTTATGGATATTAGACGTACTCACCTGGAGGGTGTAGCCGCTAGAATATTCTGTGTCAAAACAGGAAGTAGTGCCGTCCCGTTTTTCTGTAAATAAAAAATGTGAAGGGTTTTTGTGCAAATATGTCATGGCGGTTGACTTTTTTCGCAACTAAAAAATTATGAGGGTGTATTTTGTAAAACTATGTCACGCCCAGTGCCATTACTCACTGACAGGTGGGGCCATACATTTGGATACACCTGCATACGCGTACTGTGAATGTATCTGCACGCTTGAGTCAAGTTAGGCGACCACAAAACTGTATTTTCAAAGTTCTAGCACCAAACTGAACATACGATGCAAGTTCTATGACCCCGGGTGATATTACCTCCAAAAATAATTTAATACTATGTTTAGTAGAAAACTTGATAAACTAGAAGATACCCGATGCATTTGCTTCGGGAATCGATTGCAATATATTTTTAGCAATTTGATTGTATGAAACATGAATAGTTAAAGTAATAATATATGAACTAAAACTAAAAATACATGGTACATAATATTGTCGTTGAAAATCAATTCCGTACTACGTCAAGTTAGAAAACTCGCAATACAGTACACTGCATACGTGCGTTTTAAGTGGTACTCTTCTCTCCTTCAATTAAATCCAACGCCTTCTCTGCCAAGGACCTCGACAACTCTGCCCTCTAGCAATTCAGACTCCGAATAAATCTCATCTAATATATCCAACCCTCCGCGGCTCCACCTGATGACTGTTTTGCTTCTTTCTGTGTGTGTTTGTGATTGTAACACGTGTTTTGATTTGTGTCCTATATTTGTTGACTGTTTTGATAAATCCAAGTCAATTCAGAATTTTTAACCTTTCAGTGAAGCCTTCTAATCGATTCATGCGTGTTTATCTGATTTGTTTCCTGTTGTCAGTTGCGTGATTGTTGTACGCGTGTCTTCGGCTTGCTAGCGCCTTCTTCGGCTTGCTGTCGTAACTTGGGCCTGGGTTGCGGGCTTTTTGATGATCTTTTTGTCCTCTTCTTATCTTGGTCTCCGTCCCTTGGGTAAATTTTTGCAAGGAGCAGAACCTTCTACTAAAAAAAGAAATGATCCTAAAAAAATGTTATTTACGAAAAAAAAGATCACTTGGAATGTTCTGCTGCCACGTATTGTCTGTAAGAGCCAGTAAGCTAGCTGGCCACTTGGAATGGATGCACTACCAGCGCACGCATGCAGCTCAGCCCCGAACCCCAAACCGGCCATGCCCATCTTGGCATTCTCCATTGCAAGATTGGAAACACCATCAAAAATTCAGCTCAGTGTCAGTAGTATAGCAGCTGCACGTACAGCCGAGCCGAGTTAACGTGCATGATGCCCAGAATAATGCTATGCTAGTGTACTACTAAGTGCATGATGCCTACTATAGTGCTATGCTAGTGTACTACTAATTGACGAACACAGCATATATAGTCATCAGCCATCCAACTCTGCTCTGACCTTTTTCTTTTCGAATGGTACGTTCCTCTGATCTGAATGAGAAAGTACAGCTCTGCATATATAGCCAGTACATATATGTAAACCCGGTTTTCCTTTTCTTGTTTGGGTTTTTTTTTTTCCTCTCCTGGCACCTGCATACGCGCAGGGGTTTGAATTAGGCACGTCCTGCTTTGGGACTCTGGGGGCTCTGCCTGGGTCTTAATTGGAAAGGAGACCAATTTTACACTAGTTGTTGAGATAAAACTAGCATGTACGATGGGATGGCCGACTCATCCACCCCTTGCATTACATATATGATCGTTTGCAACTGCGCTGCGCCAATGCAGAATTGGGTCTTCTTTTCTTGAGGCAAGAAATTCAGAATTAGATGAGCACGCTATAACATTCGACGGATTTTTTTGTTAAAAAAATTGAGAGGTATACATTTGATGGAGTGATGGAGGCCAAATGGGCGGGCCACCATGTATCACAGGAAAAATAAACGTTAGTCTGCGATGTGAACCAAAGGACATTTTTTTTCCTATCTTACTCGTAGGATTTGAGACACATGACATCTCATTTAGTATAAGTTTTCTATTCGTATGATATTTCTACCCTATAAGCCAAAGGAGGCTTAAGACCTGTTAATGCTTATGATAGTAATTCTATATGAGGACCACACGTACTACTATTCTTTGCACGGCACATGCTTAAGTTCTTCAACCGCCACACAGATCCCTACATCCATGGACGGTTTCACGTGACACGTACAGTTTCTTCCGTGTCTAAACCGGAAGAGAAGCACACTCCCAGTAGTAGGTAGCAGCACATCACTTTCATCGCTACATTCCATGCATGGATGGTCACTCACGGGGCCATTTCCCCTGCGGATGTTTCCGGTTCGTTCTATCCCCATGCCCGCCCGCTGGAATGATGTTATCAAAGAACGAAACTAATCTTGCTGACGGAAAAACACCAAAGGGAAGCAGCCATGGCACACGTTGCTCTCCGGCACATGCATGGCCTCCGTTAGTTTCCTCAATGATTTGGCATGGAACCGCGAGGGCACACGGCTTCTTCTGCAGAATGCAAGTGCAAGTAACTCGGCAGCAAAGAGGTCCAGAGAATGCTGGTGTTCTAGAACTAATTGAGGAGCAGGGATGGCGCGCTCTCAGCCGTCACCACGTGTCGCGTTTTGGGCGCTCCCTTCAGATTTTATTTATTTTTATTTTTCTGTACGTGTTTACAGTTATTATATGATTTTTTTTGTTTTCCCCTGGTTTTTCTTAGGATTTGGACCCAAAAAATTTTGAAAAAAAAATTGCGTGATAAAACGCATTTTCGTTTTATTTTCTTCCACGAGAGGCACATATTTACTTCTCGTTAAGGCACGGATTTGCTTCTGCGAGAGGCATGGTCATGGCTTTCGGAAAAGAAAAAAATGTGTTTTTTCGTTCCATGAGAGACAAGAATTTACTTCTCGTGAAGGCACGGATTTGTTTCCGCGAGAGGCACAGTCATACCTCTCAGAAAGGAAAAAAAACGCATTCTCGAAAAAGGCACAGGTGAGGATGGACGCCGACTTGTCCTGCCTCCTCAACGCGGCCTGGGCCGGCGTCTCAACCTCGCACGTCGTGCTAGCGTTCGTATGTGCCTGGCGGCACTACCGTCGTCGCCATCAGGTCCGACTAAATGTCGATGCTTGAGTGACAGAGTGAGGCATTTGCTGCAAGATGGTCGATTAGATGGCTGGGTCTGATATTGTCTTCGAGCTTAATAATCATGTGAGCAGCAGTACGTTAGGAGGAGTGTGTGTGTGTGTGTAATACACTATTTTAGAACCATGTGAGCGTCAGATCTACTATTAAATGGAGTGATTGAGTACTGCGACTATATATTCAGTTAGCACTTTGTATGTGTTTGCTTGTTGTTTAGCCGAGGAATGTGTATGATCGACGTGTGCACGTTGGCTAAAGTACATGGTACATAACATTGTCGTGGAAGATCAATTCCGTACATCTCGCAATACAGCACACTCACTGCATACGTGCGTGTTAAATGGCACTCTTCTCTCTGCGAACACTCCCTTGAATTAAATCCAACGCCTTCTCTGCCAAGGACCTCGATGGCAACTCTGCACGCCCTCTAGCACTTGATACGCCGAATAAATCTCATCTAATACATCCAACCCTTCACCTGATGACTGTTTTGCTTCTTTCTGCGTGCGTTTGTGATTGTAGCACGTGTTTTGATTTGTGTCCTATAATATGTTGCCTGTTTTGATAAATCCAAGTCAAGTCAGAATTTGTAAATCATATAATATGTTGCCCGTTGTCGATCACTGACTCAAGCCTTCTGATCGATCCATGCGTGTTTATCTGGTCTCCGTCCCTTCGGTGGATTTTTGCGAATGAAATGTTCTGCTGCCACGTATCGTCTGTAAGAGCTACTAGTAAGCTAGCTGGCCAATGAAAATGGATGCAGTACCACTGCAGGCATCCAGCTCAGCCCCGAGCCCCAAAGTGGCCGTGGCCGGTGCGCACTGGTAGAAAACAGGGCATCAGTCTTGGTTTCAGAGGGCCTTTAGTACCGGTTCTGGAACCGGGACTAAAGCCCAAAACATTTGGTCCCAGTTCGCTTACGAACCGGGACAGAAGGGGCTCCATGTGACCGCTGCGGGGCGCCCAGGCAGAAGGACCTTTAGTCCTGGTTGGTAACACCAACCGGGACCAAAAGGCTGCCACGCGTCAGCAGCTCGCAGGCGCTGATTTTTTTTTTTTTGAAAGGGGGTTTATTAGGGGTTTTGGATGGTTTAATTAGGGGTTTCATATTGTGTTAGCTATAGCTACTACATATAGAGAGAAGTGACCTCTTTTTCTCCGTGCTTGGTCGACGCTAGCTACTACTCCCTCCGTTCGGAATTACTTGTCTCAGAAATGGATGTATCTAGAACTAAAATACGTCTAGATACATCCATTTCTGCGACAAGTAATTCCGAACGGAGGGAGTACATATAAAGAGAACTCGACGCTACTAAGCAAATGAAGGAACCATTAATTACACAAGATCGTCATGAACATATACAGAGAGAAGTGACCTCTCTTTCTCCGAGATTGGTCGAACAACAAGTTTTCGTATTTTTATCCGACGCTACTACATATATACAATATAACATATCTTATGATTCCTGACATCATCTAACGATAGTCAGCTTCAATTTCCACATGGTATTCTCCGTCTTTATGTATGACGTGGTCAAGAAAGAATCCCGCCAATTCCTCTTGAATTGATCGTATGATATATATATATATATATATATATATATATATATATATATATATATATATATATATATATATATATGAATGAAACTCAGCACAATTGATGGTAATAAAATAAAATTAGTAGCCCCGCTGAGAGGTCGCGCTGTGGATGAACTCGCAAACGTAGTATCCACATAAATTATTCCCGCCTTCCTGCCACAAGCACTTTACGAGAATAGAGTTCAATCAAACTGATAATCAAGCATGATAAATGGTATTGATGAAACTAGAATCAATGGGAGATGCGCGGAACTAGCTAGTACTACTTACTTTCGGGTGTGTAAATCACAGCTCCCTCGGCAGTCCCGGAATGATTCCGGTGAACTCTTTCCAAACCCTGCCAGACAAAGAAAATAATTATTTGATATCCAGAAATGAACAAAGTTGCCGATATGATATGGTGCGCACCAATAAGCGATAATGATCGATTGAACTTACTTCTGGAGCATTGCAGTCATGTCCGCATACGTATTGGGATCTTTTCGTCTCGAGTCTAAGACAGTTACTACTCCCCGGTCAAGCTTAATCTCTAGCAGAATAAAGTGGGAGCTGCGCACGCATGCATAACTCATCAATTACATTACTATAACCTCGAGTAAGCGAAACCGAATATGCACAAGACAGTAACACTCGCTTGAAATTGTAAGGAAAGAGTATTTTTCCTTTGTTTTGATTTCGAAGCAACGATTGTAGCAAGTTGTCCTCGGTATCTTCGACTCTGTTTTTAACCGACCATTCATTTATGGTATTTGGGTTAATGAACCCAATGTCATAGATTTGTGCTTTTTTGCATTCGACGATCTTCAGTCTGCATAATATAGTGAGGATAATTATATATACATGCAATGAAAGAGCTGAGCTATATAGACTTAATTACAGAAGTAATACTTACAGACAGTAGCAAGTCATGAGTTGTTTGTCGAGGGCGTCTTGATTGAATAACTGGAATATCTCCACAAATTCAACAGGCATCACATCAGTTCCAACGAGGTCGTGCTCCTCTTTAATTGCCAGCATCAAACTATCATTCCCAGACTTCCTGCAGGTATACATGTACCATTCATGCAATCTTCGCATCATCGTTGTTAGAGGAGGATGATCAGGTTTGACGAGAGACTTCCCGTACTCGTATCTGAAGATATCTACTACCTCTAACATTCCAAATTGTACATCATCGGCCAGGTAATCAGCACGATTGGTACCGGGAACTAGCCCTAGATGATTAGCGACGATATCGCTAGACACCTTGAGCGGGGGGCACGATTGCTTCGCCTGTTCGCCGAGCTGGGGAATTGTTTTCCCACTTCTTCGTTTTGCTTCTCTTGCAGCACTGCAAGTACTTCCCGACCGCTCCGCTTCCTTATATGTCCTTTCAATAATACGCTCATAGTTGGATTGCGGCGGAGACGATGGTGGTCGCTTAAGGGCACGCAGAGTGCGCTTCACTTTCACCTGATCTATTGTTTCCTTAGGAGGTGGAGGTTTCCGTGCAAAATGGGCCTCCACTTCGGCAGCACTGATTTCCGCGATTTCCTCGTCGGTCCTCTCATATGGTAACTTTTCCAGAGGCTTGAGTCTTGGACCATATTTGAAATTCTTCCCGCCTCTTGTACTGCTAGCCGCCGGAGCGGCGCCGTCTCTCTTCCGCCGTTGCTGATGCGGCGGAGTCCGCTGCCACGCCGGAGGAGGCGAAGGAGGAGGCGGAGTGCTCCGACACGCCGGAGGAGGCGGAGTGCCCTCACGCATCGGAGGAGGCGGAGGAGGAGGCGGAGTGCCCTGATCACTCGCCGGAGGAGGAGGCGGAGTGCCCTGACTCACCGGAGGAGGAGGAGGAGGAGGCGTCCAGTTTGGAAGCATGATGTACTCCTTCCTCCATAGACAGGTACTCCTCAAAGCATAAACCAGATGATTCTCCCCTTCACCTTTAGGGTGGTCAAGCTCCAGCTCCTGAAATCCCTCCATTATTTCATCCACCGTCACAACAGCATAGCCATGTGGAATCGAACCACAGTGAAAAGTTTCATCAACTTGAGGAGGTGCAACAGAGCCGACAGTCGCCTTCAAAGTGAGGTTCTGCCATTTCGTCATTAGCTCGCAATATTGAGCCTCCGTGATAGTATCCACGGGATGGCGAGGAGCCGTGAAATCAGGCTGAACAAGCTCCATGGAAGCCACGCTGCTTCTTCGCTGAGATGGTGGGGTAGCTTCTGGGGCAGCGTCGAAGGAAGGATCTTCGTGCCGCTGAGATGGTTGGACGGCAGCTGCAAGTTCCTCTAGCTTTGTTATTCTTGCATTGAGCTTCTCCATTTCGCTCACTTCCACTTTCCTCTTTCTCTCTCGGCTTCTGTAACCACCGCTGCCGGGAAACCCAACCACCCACGGAACGAAGCCTGGTGTGCCTTGTGTTCGTCCAGGGTGCTCAGGATTCCCGAGGGCCTCAGTCAGCTCGTCCTTCTCTCTGTCGGGAATGAACGTCCCTTCCTGCACTGCACTGATATATTGCTGAAGCTTCTTGAAGGGTATTGCAAGTTGCTCGTCCGTCCAACGACACTCCCCTGTTTCTGGGTCCAAAGTTCCCCCAACCCCGAAGAACCAGGTCCTACACCGATCTGGCCAGTTCAATGTAGCTGGTTGGACCCCTTTAGCAAGCAGGTCTTGCTCAGCTTTGTCCCACAATGGCCAGGCTTTGTAGTAGCCACCTGACCCCGTGTGATGGTGATACTTCTTCTTTGCAGCATTTTTCTTGTTTGTCTCTGACCTTTTCTTACCCTTATCCGATTTCTTGTAGGCCATAAATGCGGGCCAGTGATCTCTTATCTTCTCATATCGGCCGGTGAATTATGGAGTCTTCCCTTTGTCGACAAACTTTGTGTTCAACTCTTTCTTCCAGTTCCTGAATAGATCTGCCATCTTCTTAAGAGCAAACGCCTTGACCTTTGGCTCTATAACAGGGTTATTCGGATCCTCCTCTGGCGGTAGGCTGAAATTTGCCATCAGCGAGGTCCAAAGATCACCTTTCAGTCTATCCTGGACATAAGAAACTTCAGGGTCGTCCTTACTCTTATTCCATTGCTGGACGCTGATCGGGACGTTGTCCCTAACAATAGCTCCGCACTGATGTACAAATGCGTCCTTGGTCCGCTTGGGTTCAATCGGTTGGCCATCGTCCGCGATTGCTGTGATCGTGAACCTTTCATCCTGGCGCAACCTTTTCTTCGGGCCTCATCTCCTTACGAAAGTTTGGCTTGATCCGGAGGGCTATAAAAGAAGAAAGAAGCATTAATATATGTACATACCAAAACAATTAATGCATCAATTAGTCAGCACAGGCTTAATTAATATATATACCTCGCCGGACTTTGCAACAGCTCCCTCCTCCGTTCGGTCACCAAAGCCGTCATCATGGTCTTCTTCCTCCGCCATTCGGTCACCGGAGCCGTCATCATCTCCTTCCTCCTCCATTGTTGGATTACCGGAGCCGTCATCCTCTCCTTCCTGACCATCGGTGTCGTTGAGAAACGACAAGGGATCACCTCCGTCATGGATTATATCCCCCAACAACTCTTCTTGTTCCAAGTATCTGTCCATAGTTTCTGCAAATAGTACAACATGGCAATATACAAACATGAGAGATGGATATATTAGTGGCAAACATAGACCTAGCTAATTAATCACAACAAGGAATCATAAGCATATATGAGCAATGGATTAGTTGCGGACCGCCTCTCTCATGCATGTCCGACGTCCCCCCTCATGTCGAAGTTATCGGGGTTATACTTTCAGGAGATGACACTTTGCAAAAAATAATCGCTATGCCTCGACAACGCTCTTTCAACTTGGTAAATTTGGGTGGCCTCGACGCTTCTAGGGTTTGGGGTGGCCTCGACAACGCTTCTAGGGTTTGGGGTGGCCTCGACAACGCTTTTTCAGTCCCGGTTTGGCGAGAGGGGGTTGATCGAAGTCCCCCCTCATGTTGAAGAGTTACCGGAGTTTTCTATGAACAAAAAAAAATACTACCTATCACATCTCAGTCCCAGTTTGGGTGGACTCGAGAGTTTGGTCGGGCGAGAGGGGGTTGATCGACGTCCCCCTCATGTTGAAGAGTTACCGGAGTTTTCTATGAACAAAAAAAATACTACCTATCACATCTCAGTCCAGGTTTGGGTGGACTCGAGAGTTTGGTCGGGCGAGAGGGGGTTGATCGACGTCCCCCCTCATTTGAAGAGTTACGGAGTTTTCTATGAACAAAAAAATACTACCTATCACATCTCTGTCCCGTTTGGTGGACTCAGAGTTTGGTCGGGCGAAGGGGGTTGATCGACTCCCCCTCATGTTGAAGAGTTATCGGAGTTTTCTATGAACAAAAAAAAACTACCTATCACACTCAGTCCCGGTTTGGGTGACTCGAGAGTTTTGGTCGGGCGAGAGGGTTTGATCGACGTCCCCCCTCATGTGAGAAGAGTTACAGAGTTTTCTATGAACAAAAAAAAATACTACCTATCACATCTCATCCGTTTTGGGTGGACTCGAGAGTTTGGTCGGGCGAGAGGGGGTTGATCGAGTCCCCCTCATGTTGAAGAGTTACCGGAGTTTTCTATGAACAAAAAAATAAACCTATCACATCTCAGTCCCGGTTTGGGTGGACTCGAGAGTTTGGTCGGGCGAGAGGGGGTTGATGACGTCCCCCCTCATGTTGAAGAGTTACCGGGTTTTCTGAACAAAAAAAATACTACCTATCACATCTCAGTCCCGGTTGGGTGGACTCGAGAGTTTGATCGGGCGAGCGGGGGTTGATCGACGTCCCCCCTCATGTTGAAGAGTTACCGGAGTTTTCTATGAACAAAAAAAATACTACCTATCATATCTCAGTCCCAGTTTGGGTGGACTCAAGAGTTTGGTCGGGCGAGCGGGGGTTGATCGACGTCCCCCCTCATGTTGAAGAGTTACCGGAGTTTTCTATGAACAAAAAAAATACTACCTATCACATCTCAGTCCCGGTTTGGGTGGACTCGAGAGTTTGGTCGGGCGAGAGGGGGTTGATCGACGTCCCCCCTCATGTCGAAGTGCTAGGAGTTTTCTATGAACAAAAAAGAATTCCACATGACATATTCTATGAATAAAAAAACATATTCTATGAATAAAAGAAACATCATATTCTATGAACAAAAAAACATCATATTCCATCCACATCCATGCATACATATGAACAAAAAAACATCATATATATGATCATCTATGAACAAGAAAAACATCATATTCTATGAAAAAAAATCATCATATATATGAACAAAAAAAATTATGAAAAATCAGGACATATCATCATATATACACATACATATCATCATATACACTACATATCATCTTTGAACAAAAAAATCATCATATATATGAAAAGAAAACATTACAGAGAGGAGGACAGGGAGGAAGGGGGCGCCGGCCGGACCGAACGGGAAGGAGAGGTGCGGCGTGGTCGGGGCAGGCCGGGGGCACGGGGCGGCGTCGGGGCAGGGGCACGGGGCGGCCGGCGTCGAGGCATGGGGCACGGGGCGGCCGGCGTCGAGGCAGGGGGCACGGGGCGGCGCATCGGGGCAGGGCAGGGGCGCGGGGCGGCGCGTCGACATCGACGTCAGGGCAGGGACGGCGACGGCGACGAGGAGCGGGCGGCGACGGCGACGGTAACCTCGGGGCGGCTCGAGGAGGCGACGGCGTCGAGGGCACCAGCAGCAGCCTGGCGGCGTCGTCGAGAGAAGAATGGCGGGTGGGGGGAAATTTCCTAAGTCTTGGGTTATATAGCAACCACCTTTGGTCCCGGTTCGTGGCACCAACCGGGACCAATGCCCCCCTTTAGTCCCGATTGGTGCCACAAATCGGGACCAAAGGTCTCTTTTCGTCAGCCCAAAGGGCGGGAAGCAGAGACCTTTGGTCCCGGTTGGTGGCACGAACAGGGACGAAAGGTGGGTATTGGTCCCGATTGGTGCCACCAACCGGGACGAAAGGGGGTTGCTGCCCAGGGCCAAAAGTTTAGTCCCACCTCGCTAGCTGAGAGGGCTCGAGAGTGGTTTATAAGCGCTGTTGCGCCAACCCTCTCAAGCTCCTCTCAACTGCAGGCTTACGGGCCTAATCGCACACTCCTCTGCCTGTGGGCCTACTGGGCCTGCTGCGGGCCTGAATCCTGGCCCAACTAGCTGGTTGGGTTTCTAGTCGTATTCAGGCCGTGCTGGCCCAGTAGGTGGCAATTTTTTTAATTTTTTTCCATTTTTTTTCTTTTTTGCTTTATTTATTTTCTTTTGTTTCTACTTACAGCTAAATACTTACAGTTTTTCAGTGATTCTATTTGCTTTTAGGTCACAAAAATTATAAACTTTCTGTTAGTGCCATTAGTTTTCAAATTTGAATAGTTTAAATTTGAATTCTTTTAAATTGGTGTGAATCACTAGTTTGTGAATAACTTTACTATAAAAATAGATGTTTGAGTGATTCTTTTTCCTGCTATTTAATATTATTGTGTTTTATCATTATATTCAATTTGGTAATTTTTAGGTTATTTTAAATGTCTATTTTAATCAAAAACAGATTTTGTTATTTTAGTTTGCTATTAAAGTTTCTAACAAAAAAAATTATTTATGAAAACTATTTTTGCTATTAATGTTTTGAACAAAAAATACTTTGATAATTTTAGTTGCATAAATTTTATATAATTTTAGTTTCAAAAATACTAGAGGTTTATAAAATCTTTTTAGTTGATTCCTTTTGCTATTAGAGTTTTATAAAAGCTTTTTAGTTGATTCTTTTTGCTATTGAAGAATATTATAGTTTTGTTTTAGTTGATCATAACAGAATATTTTAATTGATTATTTTTAGTTCATTCTTTTTGCTATTAGAGTTTCATAAAAGTTTTCTAGTTCATTCTTTTTGCTATTAGTTCATTCTTTGAGCTAAATGACCCTGAAATTGAAAAGCACTTCAAATGAACTCTGAAAAGGTTGAAAGTTGGCATGGTATCATCATTTCACCCACATAGCATGTTCTAAAAAGTTGAGAGGGTTACGGCAAAAACTAGATGCACTTCGTGTACAAAATGGACAATCTCTTTCGAAGTATCAGGGTTTCGGACGAAAACTCATCTGTTACAAAGGGATTTCATTTTTTTGAACTTATTTGAACTCCAGACTTTTTGTGTGTTCAAAATGCACCATTCAAAGCCACATCATCAATTTTCAACCATTTCTGACTTCATTTGGTATTTTTCATGCATTTACTGATTTTTTTAGCTAAATGACCCTGAAATTGAAAAGCACTACAAATGAAGTCTGAAAAGGTTGAAAGTTGGCATGGTATTATCATTTCACCCACATAGCATGTGCTAAGAAGTTGAGAGGGTTACGGCAAAAACTGGATGCACTTCGTGTACAAAATGGACAATCTCTTTCGAAGTATCAGGGTTTTGGATGAAAACTCATATGTTACAAAAGGCATCATCATAATAGTTGTGGAGAGAAAGTCTTCACTTTTTCTTCGCTTGTGTCCTTTGCTTATTGCGCCGTAACCATGGATAATCTTCATCGTTTAACGGGGTGCTTGGGTCAGCCTTAACTTTGAAGGGAGGAATTTCATGAAACTTTTCATAATCTTCAAACGTGTCTGTCTTGCCCTCCACTCCCACGATGTCTCTTTTTCCTGAAAGAACTATGTGGAGCTTTGGCTCATCGTATGATGTATTCGCTTCCTTATCTTTTCTTTTTCTCGGTTTGGTAGACATGTCCTTCACATAGAAAACCTGCGCCACATCATTGGCTAGGACGAATGGTTCGTCTGTGTACCCAAGATTGTTCAGATCCACTGTTGTCATTCCGTACTGTGGGTCTACTTGTACCCCGCCTCCTGACAGATTGACCCATTTGCACTGAAACAAAGGGACCTTAAAATCATGTCCATAGTCAAGTTCCCATATGTCCACTATGTAACCATAATATGTGTCCTTTCCCCTCTTGGTTGCTGCATCAAAGCGGACACTACTGTTTTGGTTGGTGCTCTTTTGATCTTGGGCGATCGTGTAAAATGTATTCCCATTTATCTCGTACCCTTTGTAAGTCAATACAGTCGAAGATGGTCCCCTGGCCAACGAGTACAGCTCATCAGAAACAGTGTTGTCACCCATGAGACGTGTTTGCAACCAACTACCGAAAGTCCTGATGTGTTCACATGTAATCCAGTCGTCACACTGCTCCGGGTGTTTGGAGCGCAGAATATTCTTGTGTTCATTGACATACGGGGTCACCAAGGTAGAATTCTGTAGAACTGTGTAGTGTGCTTGAGACTAAGAATACCCGTCCCTACATATTATTGAGTCCGCTCCTAGTGTGCCTTTTCCAGTCAGTCTCCCCTCATACCGCGATTGAGGGAGACCAATCTTCTTAAGGTCAGGAATGAAGTCAACACAAAACCCAATGACCTCTTCTGTTTGATGGCCCGTGGAGATGCTTCCTTCTGGCCTAGCACGGTTACGAACATATTTCTTTAAGACTCCCATGAACCTCTCAAAGGGGAACATATTGTGTAGAAATACAGGGCCCAGAATGGCAATCTCATCGACTAGATGAACTAGGACGTGCGTCATGATATTGAAGAAGGATGGTGGGAACACAAGCTCGAAACTGACAAGACATTGCGCCAAATCACTCCTTAACCTTGGTAGGATTCCTGGATCGATCACCTTCTGAGAGATTGCATTGAGGAATGCACATAGCTTCACAATGGCTAGTCGATCATTTTCCGGTAGAAGCCCCCTCAATGCAACTGAAAGCAGTTGCGTCATAATCACGTGGCAGTCATGACACTTTAGGTTCTGGTACTTTTTCTCTGGCATATTTATTATTCCCTTTATATTCGACGAGAAGCCAGACGGGACCTTCATACTGAGCAGGCATTCAAAGAAGATTTCCTTCTCTTCTTTGGTAAGAGCGTAACTGGCAGGACCTTCATACTGCTTTGGAGGCATGCCGTCTTTTTCATGCACTAGTTGCTGGTCCTCCCGTGCCTCCGGTGTATCTTTTGTCTTCCCATACACGCCCAAGAAGCCTAGCAGGTTCACGCAAAGATTCTTCGTCACGTGCATCACGTCGATTGCAGAGCGGACCTCTAGGTCTTTCCAATAGGGTAGGTCCCAAAATATAGATTTTTTCTTCCACATGGGTGCACGTCCCTCAGCGTCATTCGGAACAGATAGTCCGCCGGGACCCTTTCCAAAAATTACTTGTAAATCATTGACCATAGCAAGTATGTGATCACCAGTACGGACGGCGGGCTTCTTTCGGTGATCTGCCTCGCCTTTGAAATGCTTGCCTTTCTTTCGACATTGATGGTTGGTCGGAAGAAATCGATGATGCCCCAGGTACACATTCTTCCTGCATTTGTCCAAATATATACTTTCGGTGTCATCTAAACTGTGCGTGCATGCGTGGTATCCCTTGTTTGTCTGTCCTGAAAGGTTACTGAGAGCAGGCCAATCATTGATGGTTATAAACAGCAACGTGTAACATCCCTATGTAATGGCCACAGTGATTGCCTTTTCATAAATGCCAAATCACCTTGTTCAACAGTGCTTGATCATCATTTGTATCATATTGCATTTCAAACTCCTAATTCAAACTTCGATTTAAATTAAAGTGGAAATAAAAGTTGTTCAAATTGGAAAACTAAAATGTTCATTAAATAGAAAATAATTAAGAGGCAATTATAAAATTGTAATCCACATTAATGAAATTAGTTAAGTTACTCTAACAACCTCAAACAGTAACAAACAGCCCTTTTTAAAATGCCATATTCATTTTTGAAAAATTCAAATCAGTTCCAAAAATTCTCAAACTATTTGTGGCAGTGCCTAAAAATACAAAGTATTTAGTGGGCCAAGTCACACATTTTTCTGAATTGTTCTGGTAACCCCTCTTTTTCCTTCTCTCTCTGCTTATTAATAAAAAGAAAAACAGAAAAAGGGTATAAAGGAAAAAGGCCAGGAGGCCACTTACCTGTCGAGGCCCAGCGCTGGCCCAACTCACCGCTACAGTCATCCCCTACCCCGTGTCGTCGCCAAAGCCGCCATAGCCGGCGATTGCCGATGCGTCGGGCATCCAACGGCGCCCCGGAGGGGATATAGCGCCTCCCCTCGCTCCCCTGGAAAGCCTAGCCACCAGATCCCCTCCCCTCGCCTCTCTTCTCTCCCCGCAGCGACGAACTACCGCCACCGTCGCCGCTGCCTCGACATTACACGCGGCCACCTCCTCCCTCTCGCCGCTCCGACATGCCCGAACGCCTCCTAGACGTCGACTACTTCCCCTCCACCCGCTCATTCACCCGGGGAAGCACCAAGGCGACGCCCTCGAGCTCTTCTTCCCCGACGACATCTGCCATGGCCGCCGCCGATTCGGTCATCTCCGGCCACCTCGAGCCGTCCCCGGGCCTTCTCTGCAACGCCAGTGAGCCCCCACTCCTCCTCCCCCTCTGCATTAGCTCGCCGTGCCCCGTAGCCGCCGTTAGCATCATCACCGGAGCTCGGTTTCTCCGCGTAGCTCGCCGCCGATGTTGTAGCCCATGTCGTGCTCGCCCGAGCACGGGAGCGTGCTCAGGTCACTTCGCTGCCCCCGCCTCTGCCCGAACTCCGGCGCCGCTCCAGTCATCGCCGTCGTTGCTATAGGCCGCCTCAGCCCGCGCCCGTAGCATCACTGGATGCGGCTCGGTGTGTGCTTCCGAACGCCACCCTCCGTGCGCGATTTGGACGCCGGACGGCAAATCCCGCTGGCCTCCCGTGCGTCGCCGCCGTCCTCTGTGCTCGCCGGCGCGCGCCGGCACTTAAAACGCCGGCGGAACCCACCTGTCAGGCCATTAGGGCCTAATCTCCCCCTAACCCCACTAACACGTGGGCCCTGGTACTGTAGCATTAGGTTTAATTTAACTAACCTGTTAATCAAACTGGGTCATTCACAACCGGGCCCCACCTCACTAATTATCTGGTTAGATTATTAAAACACGTTTAAATTAAACAGTCGCTCACTGTTAACTGGGTCCCACTGGAACCAGTTGACTAGTGAATATGCTGACTGGGCAGTGCCCAGTCTATGACATGTGGGATCCTGGGCCATTTGACTAGTCAACCATGAACCAGTCAACTGCTGACTGGGTAGCTAACTGGCCCCACTGGTCAGTGTCTGGTGCACACTGGGTGCAGTGCACCGAGTGCACCTAGCCTTTTCTGCACTGTGTTTTTTTTTCGAATTAATTTAATTCCAGGAATTCAAGAAAATTGTTAAAACTTCAGAAAATCGTAGAAAATAAACCGTAGCTCGGATCGAAAAACTTTGTACATGAAAGTTGATCAGAACGACGAGACAAAGCTGACCGTGCCATCTGTTTCTGTGACAGGACCCTCTACGGAGGTGAACCCGTAACTTTTTGCCCATTTCCGTTAGGTGAATAGCGCATATACACCGGTTAATAAATCCAACTTAAATCCTAAAATAACTAATATGACTTAGACATGTTTTTAGGCGACCCTGCACTGCACGTTAGCATAGCCTGCTCTGAGTTACTTTGTCTACCTTGTATTTATCTGTTTCCTCCCCCTCTTCTCCCCGATAGACTGTGAGAGCGCTGATGATCCGGTGGACAACTACCTCACCGTAGAAGATCCACTTTTGTCTACAAAGCAACCAAGCAAGCCCCCCCCCCCCCTTTGATCATCCCGATATCGCCCATTCTATTTTCTCATGCTTGCATTAGTTTTTGCTACTGTAATTGATTGCTCCTATTCTGATGCATAGCCTGCTTTTGTAACCTGCTTATTGTTACCTTACCTGCCTATTTCAAACTGCTTAGTATAGGCTGGTTAGAGACCCAACAGTGACCCCACTTGTCCCAACTGCCCCGCTGGATTATCAGAAGACCCGATCAACGGGATTGAAGACCAGGCCCCGGCACCGCACTTCACCCCCTTAGTTGTACGACACTACTAGATTACTATCGAGTGTCGAGGGTGATACCTCGTCGGCACTTCTGATGTTAACCTTGTAGGTTAGTTCATCGGTTGTGGTCCTCGAGGGTGATTCCTCCTTCTCCACTCCCGATAACGACACTGTCATGCAACTCCTCAAGAGTGGACCTCGAGGGTGATTCCTCCTTAGTTCACCTTGACGATGACATCAAGTGGAATTCCATCGAGGGTGATTCCTCAGGGTTCCCCCTTGGTGTTACAGACACACGGATACTTGGACTTTACAACTGCTACTTGGAAAGGCGGGTCGACCCTGAGGGGTACCCGCGAGTGATGTGGAGTCGGGTTGACCTGGAGGTTACCCGAGAGATGAATACGAGGCGTGGCCGGGCATTCTTAGCCCTTGCCACAAGTCCTCGAGACGGGGCGACGGGGTCACATCGATCATGATTCTCTGCTCGTTTCCGCAAGCCCCTAATCCACTAACGATTTGGATATTTGATCCGAGCAGGCCTCTGGCCTGATAGCACTAACCATCACGTGGGAAGAGTTATGGGCACTCTACATCGTAGCATCAGCGGAAAGCTCTGTCAGATGTCCAGTTCAGCATCGCGGCCGGGCTGGGCCGGCACCATCCTGTAGTGGTGGAGCCTGGTTCGCCCTGCTCGCAACGACCCGGAGTGCATAGGGCGATGGCCCAAGACCCCTGAGCGCTTAGGAGGTAGACCGATGGGGACCTCTCTGCTGAGCTGTAGGTAGGGTTGCAGTGTATCGTTTGGCCGAGGCCGGGCATGACCCAGGAAAGTGTGTCTGGCCGGAGTTAAGCGAGCGTGGTGGGTAAGTTGGTGCACCCCTGCAGGGAAGAAAACATCTATCGATAGCCTGTCCTACGGTAACGGACACTCGGAGTTGTATCCCGATCAATACAACTAGAACTTGTGATGATAACTGGATATGATGGCTCCGGGATCGCTTTCTCGCAGGGAGTCGAGGAAGGATCACTGGGCGAGACTGTTACTTGACACAACCACTACTATATTATACTGTGCTGATCTACTCTCTCCTATTACTGCAAGACCGCTGAAGATGCTAGTCTTCGATGGGACTAGGCCTTCTCTCTATTCTGGCATTTCTGCAGCCCGGTCCACATATACAGCCTTTCTTTGATAATGTTGCATATGTAGTGTAGATCCTTGCTTGCTGAGTACTTCGGATGAGTACTCACGATTGCTTTGCTTTCCTTTTTCCCTATATCCATTTGATGCAACCAGATGACGGAGCCCCTGAGACAGTTGCTCCCGCCGACGACTACTACTACTACCTCGAGGGTGGTTACTTCTACAAGCTGGCCGACGACCAGGAGTAGGATCGGAGGGTCCCAGGCAGGAGGCCTGCGCCTTTCGATCGTAGCTTTTGTTTTGTCCCGCCTTGTTAAAGGCTTATCTCTCTGTCTTATGTCTGTACTCAGATATCTAACGCTTCCGCTGATGCTTGTTTGGCATCAAGCTTATGTATTCGAGCCCTCGAGGCCCTGGCTTGTAATATAATGCTTGTATGCCGTTATTTATGTTTTAGAGTTGTGTTGTGATATCTTCAAGTGAGTCCTTAGGCTTGATCGTGTGCAGTTGCGTGTATGATTAGTGCATGATTGAGCCAGGGGCATCACAGGTTGGTATCAGAGCCGACTGCCTCTAGGAATCCCCCTTTCCAACTCCTTGGCCGAAGATGAGTCTAGTCGTCCAAAACTGTTTTACTAACTTGGCTGTGTGGCTTACGGGCCCACGTCGCCAATTGGGTGGTATTAGGATCTTTTATTCCTCGTCTATGCTCTGGGACTCTGATCTCTCTTCCTTTCAGATTAAATTTTTACTAACTCCAACATTAGGTTCTCGTGATCACATCCACCCAGAGTTCTAAAAATATCCCCCCTTACTTCAAGATTGTGGGCCAGGTTCTGCTTACAGGATCCTTTTATCGAGGGCAGCCTGTGTTGTCACTTGCAGATTCCTCGCTCCAACAGTTTTCTCTGACGTTGACATAGCCTTTGCTATGTCTCGTTGTGTACTTCCTTACCGCGCCGCCTAGCCTGTCTAGCTACGTGCGTTTCCGTACTCTTACCGCCATTTGTGTCCAACTCCGTGCATCGTTCTGTATGTCTTTAAGGACTACTAATGTGCACCTGATTCCTTCTTGTTCATTTCCCATGTTACATCATGAATAACTCCATACATATGCAGTTTTTCTTGCTAAACCGCCCCTGATGATTTGGCAGGATGGCTGACGATCCTCCACCTCCACCCTATATTACCGCAATGATGCAGCAGTTTATGACCGGACTAATGGCTCAATTCCCAACTCAGAATGCTCAGCAACAGTTTGCTCCAATAACTCTGCCAGAATTCGTGCGCCTCAATCCATCTGTTTTCCGCAACTCCACCAATCCTATGGATGCTGATGATTGGCTTCGTGACATCCTGTTTGAGATGGAGTCACCTAATGTTGCCCCTGACAGTTACGTCACTTCTGCGACATTCCATTTAAAGGGTATAGCTGCCCAATGGTGGGAAAGCCACAAGAATATGTTGCCTGCTGAATCTGTAACCACTTGGCAGGAATTTCAGTCAGCCTTTCGTGCACGGTACATTCCTCCAGGTCTGGTCGACCAGAAGAAGCAGGAGTTCCGCAAACTCTCATAGGGCACAATGACTGTTGATGAATATCAGAGGAAATTTCTCAAATTATCCCGCTATGCTAAAGATGACGTCGACACTGATGCTCGCAAGCAGGAGAAATTCCGTGAAGGAATGCGTTCTGATATACAGCTCGTACTTGTTGTTCAAGATTACGCAGACTTTGCAACGCTTGTCAGCCAAGCCTACCGAGTTGAAACTGGTCTGGCTAAGTACCAGGAGTCGCTCAAGCGCACTCGTGATGTTGGCTCATCCTCAGGTCAGCCTATTCAGAAACGTCGAGTGTGGATTTCGCACAATGTTCATCACCAACCTGCTCCAACACCAAGGCCATCTTATGTTGCACATCGTCTGCCTCCACCACCAAGACAACTGAATAGTGAAAGTGGACAGCCCAATGCTGATGCTCCTTCCCATAATGATGGTTTATGTCACCATTGTGGACAGCCAGGGCACCATGCTCTCAACTGTCGCCAGGGTCAGCCGCAGGATTCAATGTGTCGACCCGTTGGCTGTAGGAAGGGCCGTCGAAACCATCCTAGCAGAAAACGTAATGCTAGACCACCTGCTATGAATAGTGGTCAAGTCACCCATGTCAAAATGGAAGAAGCTCGAGAGTCCCCTAAAATCGTGATGGGTACCCTTCCAGTTAATTCAGTGGCAGCTTATGTTCTTTTTTATTTAGGTGCGTCACATTCCTTTGTGTCCCAGCAATTTGCACAATTGCATGGGTTATCTATGAGCTCATTACCCACTCCATTGGAGATTAGCACTCCCCGTTCCAGGTGGCAAACCAAGATGGTAAGTCACAACAATCAGATCAGAATTGAAGGGTTGATGTTCTCTGCTTCCCTTATTGCTCTTGGACCTTCTGACATTGACATCATTCTTGGTATGCATTGGTTGACAGCGGATAAAGCTTTGATTGACTGTGCTACTAAGATAGTCCATCTCACTCATCTTTCCGGCCAGACAGTCAGATACTCAGCTTGAACAGTTCAGAATGTCGAGAATCAGATATATGCTCTGAATGCATTGAATGCTTCACCTCTTGAAGGCATCGAGAACGTTCCAGTTGTTCGTGATTTCCAGGATGTCTTTCCGGAAGAACTTCCTGGAATTCCCCCTGCTAGAGCTGTCGAGTTTGTCATCGACTTGAAGCCTGGCACTACCCCTATTGCGAAGCGTCCTTATAAGATGCCTCCGCACCACCTTCTCGAGCTTAAGGAAGAGATCGACAAGTCACTTAAGAAGGGTTTCATCCGCCCCAGTTCCTCTGCTTGGGGAGCACCTTCCCTCTTCGTCAAGAAGAAGGATGGTACGAATCGGTTGGTCCAAGATTACCGACCTATCAACCAAGCAACAATTCAGAACAAATATCCACTTCCCAGAATCAACGATCTGTATGATCAACTTGCTGGTTCCTCAGTATTCTCTAAGCTTGATTTGAGATTGGGATACCACCAGATTCGAGTTCGTGAAGAGGATATTCCGAAGACAGCATTTGTTACTCGCTATGGTTCTTATGAGTACACTGTCATGTCATTTGGCTTAACCAATGCTCCAGCAACCTTCTCCTGGTTAATGAACTACATCTTCATGGATTATCTCGACAAATTCGTCGTGGTATATGTGGATGATATTCTGGTGTATTCGAAGAATGAAGAAGAACATGCCGAACATCTTCGGCTTGTACTGGAGAAGCTGCGTGAACATCAACTGTATGCCAAGTATTCAAAATACGAGTTCTGGTTATCTGAAGTGACATATCTCGGCCACGTGATCTCCAAAGATGGCATTGCTGTTAACCCAGAACGAGTTCAGGCTATTCTGGACTGGACTCCATCGAAGAATGTCAGGCAAGTCAGAAGTTTTCTCGGCCTTGCAAGCTATTGCCGTCGCTTTGTCGAGAATTTCTCAAAGATTGCTAAGCCTTTGACAGATCTGCTTCACAAAGGCGTTAAGTTTGAATGGACAGAAAAATGTCAGGAAAGTTTTCAAACACTCAAAGACAAGCTAACATCTTCCCCAGTACTTGCTCCTCCACATTCTCGCAAAGACTTCATGATTTATTGTGACGCATCCCGTGAAGGATTAGGCTGTGTCCTATTGCAAGAGCGTAAAGTGATTGCCTATGGCTCTCGACAGTTGGGCCCACATGAGGAGAACTATCCAGTACATGATCTAGAACTAGCTGCGGTCATCTATGCATTGAAGTTGTGGCGACATTACCTCCTCGGTAATCGTTGCGAGATCTACACGGATCATAAAAGTCTGAAGTACTTGTTCACTCAGCCATCTCTGAACCTCCGTCAGCAAAGATGGATGGAGACCATCACGGACTATGATTTGGGTATTTCTTACACCCCTGGCAAGGCCAATGTAATGGCTGATGCGTTGAGCCGTAAATCCTACTGGTGTGAACTTGAAGTCCAGCTAGAGCAACCACTTCTGTATGAAGAGCTTTGAAAGCTAAATATCGAGATAGTTCCTCAAGGATACTTAAAAACCTTGGTTGTTGAACCAGACCTTGAGAAGGCTGTTAAGAGTGCACAAGCTAAAGATGCTGAAGTTGATTTGATGAAGAAAGATCTTCACCTGGAAAAGTACAGGGATTTCTCGCTATCTGAAGATGGAACCTTGTACTTCAGAGACCGCATTATCATACCTCGCTTCGAGCTAATGACTGACAAGGTCATGAAGGAGGCACATGATACACCGCTGTCTATTCATCCGGGTAGCACCAAGATGTATCGTGATCTCCGACAAAGGTACTAGTGGTCTAGAATGAAGCAGGATATTGCTCGATATGTTGCTGAATGTGATGTGTGTCGTCGCGTTAAAGCAGAACATCAGAAGCCCGCCGGAATTCTGCAGCCACTTCCTATTCCGTTGTGGAAATGGGATAAGGTTCAAATGGATTTCATTACTGGCCTTCCCAAGTCACAGAAGGGTCACGATGCTATTCTTGTCGTCGTCGACCAGCTTTCCAAAGTTGCACACTTTCTGCCTGTCAAGGAGACGATCACTGCTAGTCAGTTAGTTGAGTTGTATATCTCCAGAATTGTTTCACTCCACGGTATTCCGAAAGAGACCAGTTCGGACCGTGGCGGCCTTTTCACTTCAAAGTTCTGGGAAAGTTTCCAAGAAGCTATGGGAACTCATATTACTTGGAGTTCAGCATATCACCCCCAGTCCCAAGGCCAAGTCGAGCGAGTAAATCAAGTGCTTGAAGACATGTTGCGAGCTTGTGTTATATCGTTCGGTAAGAAGTGGGAAGAATCTCTCCCGTATGCCGAATTCTCTTATAACAACAGTTATCAAGCCAGCTTGAAAATGGCCCCCTTCGAAGTGCTTTACGGAGGTAAGTGTCGAACCCCTCTGAATTGGTCAGAAACTGGGGAACGACCTCTTGTGGGACCGGACATTATTCAACACACCGAAGAACAAGTACGAATTGTCCGAGAAAATCTCAAGGCGGCTCAGGACTGCCAGAAGAGCAACTATGATCGCAAACGATGGGGCTTGACCTATCAACCAGGTGATCAAGCTTATCTTCGTGTCACTCCTATGAAGGGCACCCGTCGTTTCGGAATCAAGGGCAAGCTAGCTCCATGCTACATCGGCCCCTTTCGCATTGTTGCCAGACGTGGTCAGGTGGCATATAAACTGGAGTTGCCGCCGCAATTCTCTCATATCCGCGACGTCTTTCATGTGTCGCAACTTCGTCGTTGCTTCAAGGAGTCTCCACACCGAGCAGTGGATCACGAGATGCTGGAATTGCAAGATGACCTGTCTTACAAGGAACATCCGATCCGCATACTCGATGAAGCTGAACGTCGAACCCGTTAGAAGGTTACCAAGTTCCTGAAAGTGCAGTGGTCGAATCATACTGAAGATGAAGCCACTTGGGAACGCGAGGATCATCTTCGCAAGGAATACCCCGACCTCTTTCCTTCTACCTCCTGAATTCTCGGGACGAGAATTTCTTTTAGTGGAGGAGAATTGTAACATCCCTATGTAATGGCCACAGTGATTGCCTTTTGATAAATGCCAAATCACCTTGTTCAACAGTGCTTGATCATCATTTGTATCATATTGCATTTCAAACTCCTAATTCAAACTTTGATTTAAATTAAAGTGAAAATAAAAGTTGTTCAAATTGGAAAACTAAAATGTTCATTAAATAAAAAATAATTCAGAGGCCATTATAAAATTGTAATCCACATTAATGAAATTAGTTAAGTAACTCTAACAACCTCAAACAGTAACAAACAGCCCTTTTTAAAATGCCATATTCATTTTTGAAAAATTCAAATTAGTTCCAAAAAGTCTCAAACTTTTTGTGGCAGTGCCTAAAAATACAAAGTATTTAGTGGGCCAAGTCACACATTTTTCTGAATTGTTCTGGTAACCCCTCTTTTTCCTTTTCTCTCTCTGCTTATTAATAAAAAGAAAAATAGAAAAAGGGTATAAAGGAAAAAGGCCAGGAGGCCACTTACCTGTCGAGGCCCAGCGCTGGCCCAACTCACCGCTACAGTCATCCCCTACCCCGTGTCGTCGCCATAGCCGGCGATTGCCGATGTGTCGAGCATCCAACGACGCCCCGGAGGGGATATAGCGCCTCCCCTCGCTCCCCTGGAAACCCTAGCCACCAGATCCCCTCCCCTCGCCTCTCTTCTCTCCCCGCAGCGACGAACCGCCGCCGCTGCCTTGACATTACACGCGGCCACCGCCTCCCTCTCGCCGCTCCAACGTGCCCGAACACCTCCCCGACGTCGACTACTTCCCCTCCGCCCGCTCATTCACCCGGGGAAGCACCAAGGCGACGCCCTCGAGCTCTTCTTCCCCGACGATGTCCACCACGGCCGCCGCCGATTCGGTCATCTCCGGCCACCTCAAGCCGTCCCCGGGCCTTCTCTGCAACGCCAGTGAGCCCTCACTCCTCCTCCCCCCTCTGCATTAGCTCGTCGTGCCCTCTACGGAGGTGAACCCGTAACTTTTTGCCCGTTTCTGTTAGGTGAATAGCGCATATACACCGGTTAATAAATCCAACTTAAATCCTAAAATAACTAATATGACTTAGACATGTTTTTAGGCGACCCTGCACTGCACGTTAGCGTAGCCTACTCTGAGTTACTTTGTCTACCTTGTATTTATCTGTTTCCTCCCCCTCTTCTCCCCGATAGACTGTGAGAGCGCTGATGATCTGGTGGACAACTACCTCACCGTAGAAGATCCACTTTTGTCTATAAAGCAACCAGGCAAGACCCCCCTTTGATCATCCCGATATCGCCCATTCTATTTTCTCATGCTTGCATTAGTTTTTGCTACTGTAATTGATTGCTCCTATTCTGATGCATAGCCTGCTTTTGTAACCTGCTTATTGTTACCTTACCTGCCTATTTCAAACTGCTTAGTATAGGCTGGTTAGAGACCCAACAGTGACCCCACTTGTCCCAACTGCCCCGCTGGATTATCAGAAGACCCGGTCAACGGGATTGAAGACCAGGCCCCGGCACCGCACTTCACCCCCTTAGTTGTACGACACTACTGGGTTACTATCGAGTGCCGAGGGTGATACCTCGTTAGCACTTCTGATGTTAACCTTGTAGGTTAGTTCATCGGTTGTGGTCCTCGAGGGTGATTCCTCCTTCTCCACTCCCGATAACGACACTGTCGTGCAACTCCTCAAGAGTGGACCTCGAGGGTGATTCCTCCTTAGTTCACCTTGACGATGACATCAGGTGGAATTCCATCGAGGGTGATTCCTCAGGGTTCCCCCTTGGTGTTACAGACACACGGATACTTGGACTTTACAACTGCTACTTGGAAAGGCGGGTCGACCCTGAGGGCTACCCGCGAGTGATGTGGAGTCGGGTTGACCTGTAGGTTACCCGAGAGATGAATACGAGGCGTGGCCGGGAATTCTTAGCCCTTGCCACAAGTCCTCGAGACGGGGCGACGGGGTCACATCGATCATGAGTCTCTGCTCGTTTCCGCAAGCCCCTAATCCACTAACGATTTGGATATTTGATCCGAGCAGGCCTCTGGCCTGATAGCACTAACCATCACGTGGGAGGAGTTATGGGCACTCTGCATCGTAGCATCAGCCGAAAGCTCTGTCAGACGTCCAGTTCAGCATCGCGGCCGGGCTGGGTCAGCACCATCCTGTAGTGGTGGAGCCTGGTTCGCCCTGCTCGCAACGACCCGGAGTGCACAGGGCGATGGCCCAAGACCCCTTAGCACTTAGGAGGTAGACCGACGGGGACCTTTCTGCTGAGCTGTAGGTAGGGTTGTGGTGTATCGTTTGGCCGAGGCGGGGCATGACCCAGGAAAGTGTATCCGGCCGGAGTTAAGCGAGCGTGGTGGGTAAGTTGGTGCACCCCTGCAGGGAAGAAAACATCTATCGATAGCCTGTCCTACGGTAACGGACACTCGGAGTTGTATCCCGATCAATACAACTAGAACTTGTGATGATAACTGGATATGATGGCTCCGGGATCGCTTTCTCGCAGGGAGTCGAGGAAGGATCTCTGGGTGAGACTGTTACTTGACACAACCACTACTATATTATACTGTGCTGATCTACTCTCTCCTATTGCTGCAAGACCGCTGAAGATGCTAGTCTTCGATGGGACTAGGCCTTCTCTCTATTCTGGCATTTCTGCAGCCCAGTCCACATATACAGCCTTTCTTTGATAATGTTGCATATGTAGTGTAGATCCTTGCTTGTTGAGTACTTCGGATGAGTACTCACGGTTGCTTTGCTTTCCTTTTTCCCTATATCCATTTGATGCAACCAGATGACGGAGCCCCTGAGACAGTTGCTCCCGCCGACGACTACTACTACTACCTCGAGGGTGGTTACTTCTACAAGCTGGCCGACGACCAGGAGTAGGATCGGAGGGTCCCAGGCAGGAGGCCTGCGCCTTTTGATCGTAACTTTTGTTTTGTCCCGCCTTCTTAAAGGCTTATCTCTCTATCTTATGTCTGTACTCAGATATCTAACGCTTCCGCTGACGCTTGTTTGGCATCAAGCTTATGTATTCGAGCCCTCGAGGCCCTGGCTTGTAATATAATGCTTGTATGCCTTGATTTACGTTTTAGAGTTGTGTTGTGATATCTTCAAGTGAGTCCTTAGGCTTGATCATGTGCATTTGCGTGTATGATTAGTGCATGATTGAGCCGGGGGCGTCACACAACGCATGTAGGTCAAATTCCTGCTGGTCGTGCTCATCCCACACACGTACACCTTTTCCATTCCACAACTGTAAAAGTTCTTCAACTAATGGCCTTAGGTACACATCAATATCGTTGCCGGGTTGCTTAGGGCCTAGGATGAGAACTGGCATCATAATGAACTTCCGCTTCATGCACAGCCTAGGAGGAAGGTTATAGATACATAGAGTCACGGGCCAGGTGCTATGATTGCTGCTCTGCTCCCCAAAAGGATTTATGCCATCCGCGCTTAAACCAAACCATACGTTCCTTGCGTCACCTGCAAAGTCCACCCACTTTCTCTCGATTTTTCTCCACTGCGACCCGTCAGCGGGTGCTCTCAACTTCCCGTCTTTCTTACGGTCCTCTTTGTGCCATCGCATCAACTTGGCATGCTCTTTGTTTCTGAACAGACGTTTCAACCATGGTATTATAGGAGCATACCACATCACCTTGGCAGGAACCCTCTTCATGGGGCGCTCGCCGTCAACATCACCAAGGTCATCTCGTCTGATCTTATACCGCAACGCACCGCATACCGGGCATGCGTTCAAATCCTCGTACGCACCGCGGTAGAGGATGCAGTCATTAGGGCATGCATGTATCTTCTGCACCTCCAATCCTAGAGGGCATAGAACCTTCTTTGTTCCGTACGTACTGTCGGGCAATTCGTTATCCTTTGGAAGCTTCTTCTTTAATATTTTCAGTAGCTTCTCAAATCCGTTGTCAGATACATCATTGTCTGCCTTCCATTGCAGCAATTCCAGTGTGATACCGAGCTTTGTGTTGCCATCTTCGCAATTGGGGTACAACCCTTTTTTGTGATCCTCTAACATGCGATCGAACTTCAACTTCTCCTTTTCACTTTCGCATTGTCTCTTTGCATCAACAATGACCCGGCGAAGATCATCATCGGGCACATCGTCTGGTTCCTCTTGATCTTCAGCTTCCCCCATTGCAGCACCACCGTATTCAGGGGGCACATAGTTGTCATCATCCTCTTCTTCTTCGTTGTCTTCCATCATAACCCCTCTTTCTCCGTGCTTGGTCCAAACATTATAGTGTGGCATGAAACCCTTCTCAAGCAGGTGTATGTGAAGGGTTTTTTAGTCAGAGTAAGCCTTCGTATTCTCACAGATAGGGCATGGACCACACATAAAACCATTCTGCTTGTTTGCCTCAGCCACTTCGAGAAAATTATGCACGCCCTTAATGTACTCGGAGGTGCGTCTGTCACCGTACATCCATTCCGGTTCACCTGCGTGCATTATATATAATTATGTATGTCAAAAACCATTACAGAACATCATGAATAGAGAAGTGACCAAATTAATAGAAGTTCATCATCACATTAAAATCAAAGTACAGTAGTGATCAAATGTTATTACTGAAAAAATAAATAAATAAAGTTTATACATAGTTCTCATTGAACAACATATAGCTCTCTAGAGCGTCTAATTAAAACATGCATTGAAACTATGTAAACCATTTCAATGCAACAACAAATGCGATCATAATCGCAACTAAGGTAACCATTGATCCAACGACATAATGATACCAAGCCTCAGTATGAATGGCATATTTTTTAATTTTTCTATTCTTCAAGCGCATTTTATCCATCTTGATCTTGTGATCATCGACGATATCCGCAACATGCAACTCCAATTCCATCTTCTCGTCCTCAATTCTTTTCAATTTTTTCTTCAAGTAATTGTTTTCTTTTTCAACTAAATTTAACCTCTCGATAAGAGGGTCGGTTGGAATTTCCGGTTCACATACTTTCTAGATAAAAATATCTATGTCACGTTGGTCGGCATAATTGTCATAAACACTAAATGAAACAAATAGTTATAAAAGATAATATATACCACGTCCGAATCATAGACAGGACGAGGACCGACGGGGGCGGATACCAAAACCATCGCACTATATAATAACAAACAATAATAAAAGTAAGAAAATTATACCAGTATCTACCTAAATCATACAAGTAAGAATTTTTTTCTTTTAAAAAGAAGATAAGAAGAAGAGGCTCATCACGGTGGTGCCGGCGACGAGATCGGCGCGGGCGATCGACGGCGGTGAGGACGGGGACGGGACAGGACGGACCGCTAAACCTAGACAAATCTTGAGGAAAATGGAGCTTGGACAAGGAGCTTCGAGAGGAGAAAGCTTAAGTGTGGCTCGGGCATTTCATCGAACACCTCATGTGCATAGGAGGTGAGCTAGAGCACCACAAAGCTCTCCCACGGCCGGCCAAAAAAACAGAGCAGTGGCTCTGCTCGCGGGCAGGGGCGGGGGTATATATAGGCCTCTCTTTAGTCCCGGTTGGTGGCTAAAACCGGGACTAAAGGACAACATTTGGTCCCGGTTCCAGCCACCAACCGGGACTAAAGGTTGTGGGCCAGGAGCGAGGTCCATTGGTCCCGGTTCGTGTCTGGAACCGGGACCAAAGGGGTCAGACGAACCGGGACCAATGGCCCCCGAGGCCTAGCCGGCGCCCTGGCCTCACAAACCGGGACCGATGCCCCCTTTTGTCCCGGGATTAATGCCCTTATCCTGGCCTCAACCAATGTCCTGTTTTCTACTAACGGCGGCGCCATGCCCATCTTGGCATTCTCCATTGCAAGATTGGAAACACCTTCAAAATTCAGCTCAGTGTCAGTAGTATAGCAGCTGCACGTACAGCCGAGCCGAGTTAACGTACGTGATGCCTAGAATAGTGCTATGCTAGTGTACTAGTAATTGACGAATACAGCTCTGCATATATAGCCAGCACATATATGTAAACCCCTTTTTTTTCTTTTTTTTTGTTTGGTTTTTTCCTTCCCGCACCTGCATACGCACAGGGGTTTGAATTAGGCACGTCCTGCTTTGTGACACTCTGTTCTGCCAATTTTACACTAGTTGTTGATATAAAACTAGCATGTGAGATGGGCTAATGCAGAATGCAGAATTGTTTGCAACTAGAACTTCGCTGGGCAAATACAGATTTTTTTTTTCTTGAGGCAAGAAATGCAGAATGAACAGGCTATAACATTTGACGGAGTTTTTCTTTTATTTTTTGGGGGGTATACAATTTTTTTAGCAAATTGTGGGGTATACATTTGATGGAGCGATGGAGGCCAAACCAGGCAGGTCACCATGTTTCAAAGGAAAAATAAATATTAGTCTAGAGTTAGTGAGAAAAAAAAATCTGATGATGTGAACCAAATAACTCTTTTCCAACTCTACTAACAGGATTTGAGATACATGACATCTCATTTCGTACTCCCTCCGTCCGAAAAAGCACTCCCTCCGTCCAAAAAAGCTTGTCACAAGCTTGTCTCTCAAATGGATGTACTTTTTCGGACGGAGGGAGTACAAGTTTTCTATTGCTACGATATTCCTATCATATGAGCGAGATACATGACATCTCATTTTGTACAAGTATATATTCCTATCATATGAGCGAAAGTAGGCCTAATACATGCGGTAATCCTTCTCTGAGCCCGGGCTCAGATGCACCCGGGCTCAAAAGTGTTCAAAAAATATTCAAAAAGTGTTTAAAAAATTCCAAATTTTTTCATGGTGCAAGATGTTTGAGTGCATGATGTGCGTGTAAAATTTCATCCCATTTGAACATCTGTGGAGCTTGTGGCAAAAAAGAGAAAACCGGCCAAAACAGTGCACGAACAGTAACCTTACTCACAGAGATGGATTTTGTCTTTTTTGTCGCGCGCTCCTCGAATGTCAAAACTGCACCAAATTTTGGACGAACATCACGCACACAAGCATCTTTCTTGCAAAAAAAATTCAGAATTTTTTGATTTTTTTTCTATTTTTTCCGATTTTTTCATTTGGCCCGGGCTCATCTGAGCCCGGGAGCCAAATCGACGCACTCACACATGCGGTAATCCTTGCTTATGATAGTAATTCTATATGAGGACCACACGTACTACTATTCTTTGCACGGCACATGCTTAAGTTCTTCAACCGCCACACAGATCCCTACATAGCACATCACTCTCATCGGTACATTCCATGCATGCATGGATGGTCACTCACGGGACCATTTCCCTCGCGGATGTTTCCGGTTCGTTCTCGCCCACACCCACCCGCTGGAATGATGTTATCAAAGAAGTATGTATTGCACCAATCAGGGCCATATTTTCTCGTTCAACAGTAGCTTTCGTGGCAAAGAACGAAACTAATCTTGCTGGGGGAAAAACACCAAAAGGAAGCAGCCATGGAACCACAATGGAAACCAGCAGCCAGTGGCACGCATTGCTCTCCGGCACATGGCCTCCGTTAATTTGCTCAATAATTTGGCATGGAAACACAAAGGCCGGCACAGCTTCTTCTGCAGAATGCAAGTGCGAATGATTTGGCAGCAAGAGGTCCAGAGAGTGCTGGTGTTCTAGAAAACCGGTTGATATGAACTGAGATCTTGGGCGAATAATTTGTCCATACTACTTCCTTCGTTCACAAATATAAGATGTTCTAACTTTTTTCTCACCCGAATGTATATAGATGCATTTAGCGCATTTGCTCACCCATTTCAGTCCGTATATAATCCATATTGAAATATCCGAAACATCTTATATTTATGAATGGAAGGAGTACTTATCCGTCAATTTAAGCATGGACCGGATACACATATAACATTGTTTTTTTTAAATACCAAGTTTAATTAAACTTTGAAAGAGCAAACGTTAGATGTAGTCATATACCAGTCACTTTGTGGACCATGGTTTACGGACCATATTCTGAATCCAGCCAGACCAAGCAAATGGAAGCGGAAAGGAGCAGAGAGATATACGAGGGAATCAAGCGCTTGTCTCTGACCTTAGCGCACCAAGAGGAAGATGCCGGCCGCGAGGCTGGCTTCTGACTCTCTTCATTCCTGCTAGTGAAGCTAAACGTACAGGAGGCATGGGGAATGCAGGGTTCATCATGAAATGTGCTTTTCAGAATCCATTGAGGATGCTCTGGCTTTTGACTGCAGAGCGGAGCTGGAGCCACAACAGACCTTGCATCAAAACTGCAATGTTCTCTGAATGTGGTTTCTGGACAAGGATCAATCAGCACTCCTGAAAAGAACAGAACTACCTCGCAAAAAAAAAAAAAAACTGAACTGATGACATACTACTAGTCAAGCTTGTTTCAGGAAATTAATTAATTAATTAGCACATGAAAAAAATCATTTAGGTAAGGATCAAAACTTAACAGCATAATTTTTTTTCAAAACGACTAGGCAGACCGACCTCTGTCCCTCTTCCTGCTGACGGCATGGGGAATGCAGGGTTTTCATCATGCGGTTTTCAGAACCCATTGAGGATGCCGTGGCTTTTGATAGCAAAGTGGAGCTGCAGGCACAACAGACTTTGCATCAGAGCTGCAATGTTCTCTGAATGTGGTTTCTGGACAAGGATCAATCGGCATGCCTGAAGACACCAGAACTGATAGGCATACTGGTCGTCAAGCTTGTCTCAGGAATTAATTAATAATAGGACAAGAAAAAAATCATTTAGGTTAGGGTTAAAACTTAACAGCATGACACTTTTTTTCTTTACTTGAGTTAATGTTTTTTTAGCACATATAGCTGTGGCACTACGAGAGACAGGCAGCGAGAGTTGTCATCAACTCCCTCTGTTCCTAAATATAAGTCTTTTTTAGAGATCTCAATATAAACTACATACGGATGTATATAGTTGTAGTTTAGACTGTAGATTCACTCATTTTGTTTCGTATATAGTCTATATTAAAATCTCAAAAAGACTTATATTTAGAAATGGAGGGAATAGCAAAGAATGGCGTCGGGATCTGTTCGAAGAACCAACATATCTCGTGCACGGACCGCCGCCATCCCTGCCGGGATCTGGATGATCCAGGCCGCCGCTGCCAGATCACAGCAAGGGGAAGCCCCCACCGAGACCCGCCGACCGACCAGGGGAGGCCGAGACCGCGCCCGCAGGACCAGATCTGCGCTGGATCCGTGCCCGCGCCGCCGCCACGAAGCCAACCCCACGCACAGCCGCCACAGCTTGGCCGCCCGCCCGCGCCGCCGTCTGGCCGCCACGCCGCCTGACGCGCCCGCCCCCCATCAGCGCGACGCATCCGTCGCGCCGCCGCATCTCACGCTGCAGCCATGTGCTGGGAGGGGGAGAGGGGCCCGTCGCTGCCGACGCGCACCGGGCTTCGCCTGGCGATGGCGAGGGGAGGGGAGGGTGTAGGAGACGGCCGCGGGGTGGAGGCTAGGGATCCCCTGACGCCGCCCGCGAGAGCGACGTGAGGGCAGCCAACCCGCTTCCTTTGTGCAGCGTGACAAAGTTTTCATGGAAGAATGATGCATATAGCTAAGTTTTCTTGTTCTGAAGCAGGGAATCGTTGCTACTATCTGCCATGCAAGTGGTTTCCTTTCAGAAGCAGGTGCAAGGCGTACTAGGCGCGTGACCACAGTAGTAAGTTGTTCAGAGTTCACACACGCAATTACTATCATAATCAATGCTGGAGCAGCTGATTAGGACAGAAACCTACAGGGATTTTGAAGATAAGGTTTGGAGTTCTCTCACTGGTGGCCATGGATGGTAAGTAAGCTTGAAACTGTTGCCACTCGCCCACTCAATCACTGATACTACTACTGTCCAAGTCCCTAGCGTGAGCCAGCCAAGGACAAAACACGCGGTTTGGATCATCATTAGCTGGCGTCACAAGCCCTCGTTTTGACCTCTTCTTCTTCCTTCTTCACGTGATGCACAACACTCCGGCCATTAACTCTCTTGCCAGCGCTCGGCCCATTAACTGCTTTTTCTTCGCCCCAAGGCATCCACACGTGGCAATTTCTTTTTTTTTTTTTTGCTTAAGTCTATTGAACTCGGACGATGAACTCTGTATAATCGATAAAAGGTTCTGTGCATCACTCGATGTAATGGCTGAGGACGTTCCCCTCCTTTCGAAAAAAAAATGTTGCCAGCTCTTGAGCCAACAAATATGGAGTCCTTTGTTAGAATTTTTGGGCATGGACAAAGCTAATTCCAAATGAATCTCAAAGGCCCATGTATGGCAAGAAGTAGAGTTGCAATGTTTAATCCCACCCAACTAGTGGAGGTGAAGTTTGACCTCCTTATATAAGGAAGCCTCTGCACTTCACTAAGTGATAGGTGTGAGGATAGAAGGAGAACCCACACACATGTCTCGCCTCGCCTTACCGAGCTCAGGTAGCGGGCATGCGACATATGCGTGAATTGTCCACCAAAATCCGGTACATGACCTGGCATGAGTGCAGCTTCCTTTCATTGTTTTATTTTTTGGTTTTTTTACCGTTAAGTCCGCGAGTTGGAAACCTAATTGGGTTAGACCGTGATCATGATACGCCGGTTCTCCTTTATAAGTGACATATCCACCACCATCGAAGATACATCAAAGTGAGCTAGGGTTTTGCCTCTTGTTGCTTTTGTGTCGTCCTCGTAATCTACTCCATCCCGATCGCATGCATGCACCAATGAATGTGGGAGCGGGATCGCTCCAGTGACTGCACACAGAGAGGGCGAATAAGGTTTTTGAGAAGCGCGTCACGCGGCTGCTCGTCTTCCTCTCAAGCCAGGCAGCGATACGCATCACCGTATCCATCGTTGTCCGCTTTGAACGGTATTTGGCAGTATCTTCGTCAACAACATTGCCTCTGCAATAGTCACAACTATTTCATCTGTAAATGAACAGTTCATGCGACATGTTTCAATCTACTCTTTAATTATGGTTGATGCATGTATGATGTTGTTGACAAATTAGTACGATGGAGATATACATGCCAATAGTTGCTTTAATCATGATTTATGTTCTTGAATTCATCATAAATTGTCTAACCATCCAACGATCCAAATAGCTTAATGCAGGCAATTTTCTGAATTAACTATGGCTGATTTTTTCTGATGCACTAAAGCTGGATAAATTCACCAGCATGCACTTTAAGAGGTGGAAGGTAAATGCCATGCATTGACTTAGGCTTTGAAAGCATCCTTAGTTAGTAATGGTGAGCCCGAACGAACGATCTTTGATGACGATCATAGAAAATTCGAGGAAGTCAATATTATCTCTGTGGAATATGTCCTATTTATTCAATGGCTCGATTACGACGGTTGATGTCAATCGACTTAACCAATGAAACTGGCTCTTTTCGATGGCGGTTGCATCCTTCTTGTGTTTTCTCGGTAAGAGCAGATTATGTCTTTTGCAGACGACATATTTGAAAAACAAAGGTTCCGCTCAAGGTTAAGATTTTAGTGTGGCTTGTAAAACAATAAGAATGTCCTTTGTGATAGCCACCATGACCATGCAAGGAAAAGAGTGGCCATCGTCACAAAACGTCACAGTCTTAGGCCCTGTTGAGCAGTAATAATCCAAGGCTTAATCACTTGCCATCTGGGGAGGCAATGCCACGAGCGGACCACTGTTAAACCACCATGGCAGGTGCACTAAACAACAGAGGCTACGACAACAACTACCTCCAGGCTCTGCAGGAGCCCATTGTTTTGTTTTTACGTGTGCTCTGCACCACATAAAACCGCAGGCACGGGAGAGCATGAGCATTGCAAATCCAAGAGGATCATTTCCTCATTATTCTGAGAGCAGTGACATGCAATGCGCGCGCGCACGATCGATCGATCGATCATTGTGAGATCACCGGAAGCTGCCTTTTGGCCGCCCATGTCGATCGCACCAACACTTTTAATGATGAACACGATAGACAAAAAATAAAAGGGACCTCTGTCAGCTCAGCTCACATTTTCTTTCAACGCTTTGTTCTTTTTGAACGATGGTCCATACACAAGAGAAGACCACTGGTAAATGAGAACTCGGTAAATGTACTGCTACTTGTCTTAGTTTGGCTTAAGCACTAGCCATGGCATCGATCAATCTGCGGCCGTCCATGTCATGTCGCCCTCGAAGATCCAATGGCAGACCTCTGTTTTCCCGGGCTCACCGCCAAGGAGGACGAACGCGCCATGACTCGGGCTCCAGTCGGACGTGTCAAGGTGACAGATGGCCACCCCGCGGTTGATCCTCTGATTGGAGTCCTCGTCGGCGGCGGCGATGATGTCGGCCTCGTACACACCCGCCTTGGGCACCGAGGGGCAGTAGTACACCAGGTTGGATGTAAAAGCATGTACAACTTTATTGTAGGATAAGCACATTCTGGTAAAACTTTTCCTAGAAATATATATCAGGTTTGAAACATTAAAAATATTTTTCCTACTGGTCAGGTCGAATCTCCTGGGGTAGAAAGCTTTCTCATACTGATCAGAGCTAACCTGTACAAAATCAGGCCAAGGCGAAATCAACTAGCTAGATGCCATAACAACATGAGATTCTAGGAAAGCTTACGGGGATTACTAATCAAACTGAATTACTGATTAATACAATGACTTTTCGAATATCTTGAACTTGTTGACGATAGGCAAATTTACAAACTTCACTAGATTGCACAACCGGCAATTTTAATCACTTGAACTTGTTGTACACTTGTCTTACTAGCGAGGCAGAAAGGAAGTATAAATCATGCCCATGTAAAGCAGAATGCCCAAGCGGGCTGCCTTCTCCCCAAGAAAAGTCTAGGGTTTCTCTGCCTCCCGCCGGCGTCGCCGTCGGTCAGCCTCGTCTCTGGTGGCCTTAAGGCCATGTGGCGGCGTGGTGGATCTCGGTCCTTGACGGCGGGAGGGCTCTGTTTTCAGTTGTTCCTTTGCGTTTTGTTATGATTTGTGTCCTGCTAGGGAAGACGAAACGGCGGTGGCTCCCTGAAGATGGAATAAGGTTCTCCGGCCTAGCCCCCGTCCCGATGGTGTGTCTAGCATCATCGGTGGACGTGTGGAGATGTGTCTCCGGCGGATCTGTTCTTGGTGGATTTGCTCGGATGTGGTCGTAGTTTGTCTACGTTCATGTGTTTTCAGGTTGGATTCTTCTGATCTACGCTACTCTTCATCGACGACGGTTGCTGTTCTACTGCACTGGTCCTATGGGACCTTAGCACGACGACTTCACAACTATCTACTGCAATAAGTTTTGCCCAGCTCCGGTGAGAGATGGGCAATGACGGCGTCGCTTCTTCGGCTCGCTTCAGTGCTTGTAGTCGTCGCTAGGTGGTCTACGAATCTGGATGTAATTTTTATTATTTCTCGTGTTCGTTGTACTGCTATGATTGAGATAAATAGATCGGAAATTTTCTCAAAAAAAAAAAGAGCAGAACTCCCAGATTTGATGACTCACAAAAAAAAACATATAGCTGAGCTTGTAAGAGTAGCAAGCCAGCCAACAGACTACTTCTCTACCACACGGTCATTGCCTTTTGTCAAGACGACAAAGATGCACACATGATATAAGGAATTGCTATCACCTTAAAAAACGTAGGATGGGAAGATGCAGAAAATGTTGTTTTGGATGACGCAAGAGATTGATTTAGCATGTGTTGCTTGATTGACTGATTGTTAATATTTTGTGGCGTTCTCTCCATATTGCTTTCAACCTACCAACCACGAGTACTACGAATTATTCCGGTCACTGGTTGATGGAGTGTAACTAGGGCTGGGCGTTTGGTTTATACGGTCAATATGGTTTTGTTTATTCGATCTTTTATAATTTTGGTTTCAAAGAAATGGCCACCAAAGACACCAAACCATATTAACCAAAATATATTGGTTCGGTTTGTTCGGTTAACCGAAAAACCGAAGTACAACATCATTAGGAGTGGGCATTGTATAGAATGCACAAAATAACCAAAACATGAGGCACGCATACATGATCGAAATCCTATAACTACTTGTTGGAAGGATTCTTGAGCTCTTGACCATCGTTGCATGCGAAATAATAGTAAAATATTCAAAGTAGATTAAACTAATCACTAGCATGGTGTTAGTACTCCCTCGGTTCTTAAATATAAGTTCTTGTAGAGATTCCAATACCTAGGTGTAACCTAAACTTAAGATCAAATCCAGATGAGAGGTTGTGCTTTACGAAAAAGGGTCTCCCCCGCTTTAGATTATAAAGCAACGACCAACCAATACAACCAGCTTGCTGGGGCCGCAGCACAAATGAGCTCAAAAAAAGGGAGAGAAAGAAAAAAGAAACAAATGTCGACGCCAGCAGATCAACTAAGCGAAGATGGCCGACACCCGCTGCACCCTCCGGAGAAGTACCACCACCCGCCAAGCACTCCGAAGCCTCGCGTACCAAGCAACACCTTCATGAAGGAATGCGACGACGACGCCGCTGCTGCCCGGACAAGTCCTAGGGTTTCCCCCGGTACATGGATGGCAGTGGGGAAGGGGTATCACCGACGCCCCTCAGGAGGGTCCGGCAACGCCCACGGGCGCAGCCGCGCCGGTGGCGAACGAGCCGCCAGAGATTTCTCCCGCCCCGAAACCACCACCGCCACCCCAGACAATCGGAAGCGCGCCGCCTAACATGCCGCCCACCAGCCTGTGCCACCACGGACACCGCACCATCTTCACCGTCTCACTGAGGCCACCAACACGAGACCTGGAGGTAGGATGAGGAGACACCGGACTCGATGATAACCGCAACGCAGCCGACAGGAGGGAACCACCTCCACCGCCGCGCGGAGCCGACCGGACATAGCAACAGGGACCTGCCCGGCCGCCACCGGCCCGGCCGGACCCCAATGGGTCCGGACAGTCCCTGCAGCTACGCTGCAGCACGCCGGCCGCCGGAGCCATCACCACCGCAGCCACGGCCGCCAAGCCTCACCACCACGGAGTAACGCCGACGCGCCCCGACCCAGCCCAGATGGGACCCGAAAGGGCCCAGATCTGGGCCGAGCGGGCGCCGCCAGCCAGCCGCCCACCGCGCCGCCCCGCAGCCAACGGCCACGCCGCCGCGTTGAGAACTCCCGAGGCCCGCAGAGCTCCGCCACCGGGCCCCACCGCCGTCGGCCAAGCAGCACCGCCGCCGGGCAGGAGGGAGCCCCGACTCCCCCTCCAGGTGCGCGGGGAAGGGACATCCGGCGCCACCCGGGCACGCCGGAGGCCGCTGTCGGCGGCGGCGAAGGGAGAGGGAGAGGTGGGGGTCGAGACGGGGAGGAGGGCAGGGGCGCTCCGCCGCCTCGGGGGGCGACGGGAGCGCAAGGGGGAGGGAGGCGGGCCGGGGGACGCGCGCGCCGGCGGCCGGCGCCGGCGGAAGGGGCGAGGGAGGCCGGCGGCGGCGGGGAGAATCCTAGCTCGGGGACGAGCGGAGCTGAGACACTTATTTTGGGACGGAGAGGGAGGTTGTGCTTTACATTAGGCAATGTTGTATTGTCACAATGATTGTCTCTTTAACAAAAGGAAAATTACCGATTTATTGCAACTTATCTGTAAATACAATATACTTGAACGGCACGCGATCTTTTTTGCGGCAGGAGGTGGTCGGGGGTCCACAGTCTGTGAGTATAACCCGTGGGGTCCACTCGGGTTTACTGAACGGATTTGGGTGGCAGCCTAACAATAGGATATGTAATGCATGAGTGAAAGTGCTATTCTCACCTCGAGCTTGCATGAGCTCGGCTGGGTGAACAGTAAAATCGAAAAGAAATAATAATAAAAGTTTTTTTAGCAAACATTAACAAATGTTCTGTGGCTTGCAAAGTTTGACTATGGAATGGCATTCGTGGAATACGTGATGCTTCAAAATCGATGTCTAAAAGCATTTAAGCAATTTCAGCAATTATGTGTGCATGGAAAGTTGAAAACAGAGCACACCGTGCTCAGTTGATTTGCCTCCATCAAGTCGATTATTAGGGTGATACTACTATGATGCAAGAGGAAAGTACAAAAGTTATCAGAGTACTACCTGAAAACACAGTGGGTCATTAATGGTCTATACGGACCTACAGCATTCATCACGAGTAAATGCGTGTTCCTCTGCCCGCCTCGGTCATGCTCTCTTCTCTTGAAAGCTTGTTCAAATTCCAAATGGCAATTGCGAGTCACAGTTTCACACTAGCTCGGAAGCTCCCTCCATTCCCACTCTCTCCTTCATATGCTAGTATTAATCTCTCCTCCTCAGCAGCTCCAATCCCCCGCCCCCCAAACCTCCATCCTGGCCTCCAATGGCTTCTCCTCCCCGCACCGTCCTCGCCAGCCCGCTCCTAGTCCTCCTCCTGCTGCTCCCTGGCAATGCCGCGTCCTCGCCGGTGAACCCGTTCACGGCCAAGGCGGCCTTCATCCGGTACTGGAACCGCAAGGTGCCCAACAACCGCCCCCACCCGGCCTTCTTCGTCTCCAAGCTCTCCCCTTTGCCCGCCGCCGACACCGCGTCCTTCCCCTCCTCGCTCCTCGACATCCGCGCCCGCCTGCCCACGCTCTGCTCCAAGGCCGCCCTGCTATGCTCCTCGTCCTCTGAATCTGATTCTGATTCTGATGTGGCGTTGGCGTCGCGAAAGGGCCCGTTCACGAGCTACAGGGACGCCAACTTCACCAACTACGGCTCCGGCGCCGGCGCCGGCACCGACGGGTTCAAGAACTACTCCCCGGACGTAAACATCGCCGGCGACTCGTTCCGCCGCTACGGCCGGGACTCGTCGGCGCGGGCCGACTCGTTCAGCAGGTACGAGGCCAACGGCAACGTGGTGACGGCCAACTTCACCTCCTACGCCGGCGGCGCCACGGGCGGGTCGGGCTCCTTCACCGCCTACTCCGCGAACACCAACGTCCCGGAGTCCAGGTTCACCAACTACGACGCCGGCGCCAACGGGCGGAGCCGCGGGTTCACATCCTACTCCCAGGAGTCCAACGGCGGGGAGAGCAGCTTCGCCGGCTACGGCAAGAGCGGCAACAGCCTGCGGGAGACCTTCGCGTCGTACGGCAACGACACCAACACCCTCAGCTCCGAGTTCGCCAACTACGGCGAGTCGGCCAACGGCGCCACCGACACGTTCACGGGGTACGGCGTGGAGGGGAACGTGCCGGAGAACACGTTCCGGAGTTACGGCGCGGGCGGCAACGCCGGGGTAGACACGTTCAAGGGGTACCGCGACGGGTCCAACGTCGGGGACGACAGCTTCGCGTCCTACGTCGCCAAGGGCGCCAACGGCGGGGCCGCCGAGTTCGAGAGCTACGGCGGGTCGGCCAACGGCGGCAGCGTCGACTTCAAAGGGTACGGCCAAGGCAGCAACCGCAACCACGAGATCGAGTTCAAGGCGTACGCCGGTGACAACACCACGTTCAAGGCGTACGCCAAGACCGGCGTCGACTTCAAGGAGTACCACAACACGTCGGCGGCGGCGACGGCGGCATCCACATCCGAGGAGCATCAGCATCTGAAGAAGACGAAGTGGTCTCCGGAGCCGGGCAAGTTCTTCAGGGAGAGGGAGCTGGTGGCCGGGAACCGAATGCCGATGCCGGACATCAGGGACAAGCTGCCGCCGAGGGCGTTCCTGCCGAGGGACATCGCCAGGAAGATCCCGTTCGAGGCGAGCGCCGTGTCGGAGGCCTTCAGGGCGCCGGCGGACACGGCGATGGGCAAGGCGGTGGCGTCGACGGTGGCGGAGTGCGAGCGCGCGCCGAGCCGGGGCGAGACCAAGCGGTGCGCGACCTCGGCCGAGGACGTCGTGGACTTCGCCGTGGAGATGCTGGGCGACGACATCGTGGTGCGCAGCACGGCCTCGACGGCGGGCAGCGGCGCGGAGATCAGGCTGGGCAGCGTCACCGGCGGCGAGGCGGCGCGGGCCGTGTCGTGCCACCAGAGCCTGTTCCCGTACCTGGTGTACTACTGCCACTCGGTGCCCAGGGCGCGGGTGTACGAGGCCGACATCATGGCCGCCGCCGCCGACGGCTCCGATCAGCGGATCAACCGCGGGGTGGCCATCTGTCACCTTGACACGTCTGACTGGAGCCCGAGCCATGGCGCGTTCGTCCTCCTTGGCGGTGAGCCCGGCAAAACGGAGGTCTGCCATTGGATCTTCGAGGGCGACATGACATGGACGGCCGCTGATTGATTGATCGTTGCCACGACAAGTGCTTAAGCCAAACTAAGACAAGTAGCAGTACATTTACCAAGTTCCCATTCATCAGTGGTCTTCTCTTGTGTATGGACCATCATCGTCCAAAAAGAACAACTCAACAAAGTGTTGAAAAAAAGTGTGAACTGAGCTGACAGAAGCCCCTTTTATTTTTTGTCTATCGTGTTCATCATGAAAAGTGTTGGTGCGATCGACATGGGCGGCCAAAAGGCAGCTTCCGGTGATCTCACAATGATCGACCATGCGCGCGCGCATTGCATGCATGTCGCTCCTCTGAAGTACTCAGAATAATGAGGAAATGATCCTCTTGGATTTGCAATGCTCATGCTCAGTGCATGTGCAAGTGCGGTGCTTCTAACCAAATAGTAATCTGCTTCTTCTTGGTGGCAGATGACACATATTAGGACAAAAAGATAAATTCCCTGGCTCCTAAGCCATGCACTCCCGTCCCGTGCCTGCGTTTTTATGCGGCGCAGAGGGCAGGTAAAAACAAAACAATGGGCTCCTGCAGAGCCTGGAGGTGGTTGTTGTCGTAGCCTCTGTTATTTAGTGCACCTGCTCAATGGTGGTTTAACAGTGGTCCGCTTTTGGCATGCAAGTGATTATGTCTTGGATTATTACTGCTCAACGGGGCCTAGGACTGTGACGGTGCCCACTTTTTCTTACATGGTCTTGATGGCTATCACAAAAGGGCATGCTTGCTGTTTTACGATGCTGAGAATGCCAATTTGTAGTCACAACACAAACACATCTCCATCCAGCCAGCTGCTAATGATGAAATGATGATCCAAACCATGTTTTTGTCATTCCTGGCTGGCTCACACCAGGGACGGCGGGAGTAGTATATCAGTGATTGAGTGGGTGAGTGGCTGGTTTGGTGAATCGTTTTAAGCTTCTCATCCATGGTCACCAGTCCAGTGAGAGAAAACCTTATCTACGAATCTCTGTGGATTTCTGACTAGCATTGATTATGATAATTGCATGTCTGAAGTCTGAGCAGTTACTACTATACCATCCAGCTGTGGCCACGGACCTAGCGCAGCTTGCATCTGCTTCGGCAATGAAACCCGCGTACCCCATCGCGTCGCTCTCGCGAGCGACCGAGGGTGCGAACCCTAGTCGCCGGGGCTAGTCCTCCTCCAGCTCCCTCCCATGCCGCCGCTGATGCGTGCCACCGATCCGGTTGGAGCATGCGGCGGCGGGGATCTTCGTTCTCCTTGCTCGAGGTCGCGCGGCGCGAGAAGACGGCTTCAACGATGGCGTCATGTTGATCCAAGCCACGGCGGCGCGGCGGCTCCTGGCGGAGGCGCTTGGCGGCGTGGCCAGAAGATGGAGGTGGGGTTGGGCGTGGCAGGTGGCGGTGGCGGCGACGCCGCCAAGCCCGGATCCGGTCTTGATGGTGGCGACGGGGATGGCTGGCCCGGATCCAGCCATGTTGGGAGCAGCGTCCCCTCCGCCAGGGATAACGGTCCAGGTGGTGGGTCCTTGAGGCGGCGACGGCGATGGCTGGCCCGAATCCAGCCATGGTGGGGGCGGCGTCCCCTCCGCCAGGGATGACGGTCCAGGTGGTGGGTCCTTGTGGCGGCGGATCTTGGGATCCCGTGTCCGGGCTCATCACAGGACGCACGTGGCGGCCAGAGCTTCCTCCGGCGCCGACGGCGCTTGATGCTGGGTCGCGGCGGCGGTTGCCGTCGTATGGGCGACGACAACGGCTGGCGCGACGGTGGGTGCTCCCTGTAGCGTCCGAAATCGGGGCAGCGGCCCCTCTTCATCAACGGCGGCAGACTCCGGGATCGTGTGGGCGATTTAGAGTCTGGATCTCGAGGTGGTGACGGCCTTTTAAGGCTGGTGGCGGTATGGGACGTCCCTTCCATCAACAGATTGGGTTCGATGCGACTCGGCAGGTGACACATGTGCCTCTTTCGGAGTTGTCGGGCGGTACCTGTCGCCGGCAGTTGAAGCCACTGGTGGATGCGCTGCCGGTGGATGCTACGCACATCGTCTTATATGGAGATGTCAAGTCATGCCTGCTACCGGCAGGTGATGCATGGCGGCTCTGGCGGAGGTGTCATGTTTAGCCTGTTGCTGTCGGATCAAAGGTGGTGCGACAGTAGCGGGAGGTATCCGCCTATCGAGGTGTTGGTAGACGGATAAGGGCGGATGGCACAGACGGCTTCAACGACGAGTTTATGCACTCCGATGGAAACACAAGTTCTCTGATCAGACTATGTCGTCACGCGCATGTGTCGTGTCCTTATTGAAGGTGGTGGATTGAAGCCCTTTGGTGATGAGAATCCAGAGTTCAACCTTGTGGTGGACTCGTCATCATCGCCGCACGTGCGCCGATTTTTTTTTTTGAAGGCGTAGCCTATGAGTTGTGTATTTTTTATTAGTAGCTATCTGGGGGAGGTACTGTCGCGAGGTATACGGTCTCGGGCTTTGTTTTTCATTTTATTTTCGGATAGATAGTGTTCGGCTACTGGATTTTGTACTATTAATAATATATGACTGCATGCATCGTCATCATGCAGATGTCCGGGTTATGCTTCTTTTCGAAAAAAAAAAAAGATAGCAACGATTCAGAACTAGTAGTTCCTCTAGCTTCCAGCTATGCATCATTCTTCCATGAAAACTTTATCTTTTCCTCTACCAATTAGCCCGCAAAAGCTGATCAAAGCCCATGATCCATCTCTGTAAAAAAGCGACAAAGGAAAGCAGTTTTGTGGTGACCATTATACCAATTATCTAGGTCAGCGCATGTCATCCTTACGTCATGATCGCTACTTTGGTCAAAGTTTGACCATATCTTCACTAGCAAAATGTTAATGCATGTCATAAAAAAATAATGTTAGATTCGTATTTGAATATAGTTTTTTCAATGGTACTTCCTCCGTCCCTAATATAAATGTAGGGTCAAAAACGCTCTTATATTATAGAACGGAGGGAGTATTATTTTTGCTGCATGTAATTTATATTTATCAGTTAAAATCTTGGTCAAAATATGATCCAAAATATGTGGGGGCCTAGTAAACCAGGGCGGATGCAGTAGATGGCAAATCTATTTGCATGTTTGTAGTAGTGCCACAGCTATATGTGCTAAACACCATTAACTCAAGTCTCGACGAAAAAATGGTCATGATGTTAAATTTTAATCCTAAACCTAAATATTTTTTTCATGTCCTAATTAATTAATTTGTTCCCGAGATAAGCTGGAGTATGTCATCAGTTCTGTTCTCTTCAGGCATGCTGATTGATCCTTGTCAAGAAACCACACACAAAGAATATTGCAATTTCCATGCAAAGTCTGTTGTGGACCCAGTTCCACTTTGCAATCAAAAGCCAGAACATCTTCAATGGATTCTGAAAAGAGCATTGCCCCGAAGATTTGAGTTCTCCAGAAAGAAAAATTCTTTGGTTCAAAAGGCCATGCAAAACAACTTTTGGGTGACTCAGATGAGCTTCCACCAAGGTCTCTCTCTAGAACACATTCAACAGTTTGCTTCCCTTTGAGAGAAGCTTAGTTCCATACAGCTCACCGATGATGTCCCTATAATTTGGAAATTCACTTCAGACGGTATCTACTCAGCTTCTTCGACTTACAATGCGCAATTTGAAGGTCACACTCGCTCGGCCATGCACGCGTTTGGAAATCTTGGGCGCCTTCAAAATGCAAGCTTTGCCTGGTTGTTGATGCAAAACAAAATTTCAATCGCGGATAGACTTGAGCGCCAAGGATGGTCCTTCGGTCTTTGTCCACTATGTAAGCAAACCGAGGAGTCACCCACACACCTTCTTTGCCACTACCCCTTCTCGATGCGGGTGTGGTGCAACATTGTTGAACGGCTTGGGCTCCAGAATGTCAATCCTAGATACTGGAGGTCTGCAACTATTGTCAAACATTGGTGGCTTGGGATCACCCAATCCAGGTCCATCTCGGGGAAAACAATGTCGTCCCTGTTGATGCTGGTCTCTTGAGAGCTTCGGAAGGAGCGCAATGTTAGGATCTTCTGCAACTCTGCGACCCCCTCTGCGATTATATTACATAATATTAAGGAGGGAGTAAATTTATGGGTGCTTGCTGGCGCAAATCAATTGAGTTTTGTAATGCCGCATGGGTGATGACTTTTTTGACCCTCTGCTGAGTCTCTTGTTAAAATCCTCTCATCTTAATCAATGAAAATGCCAAACCTTTTGCCTTATTTCTAAAAGACAAAAAAACTACGACTAAGGATGGAGGGAGTATATCAGTGATTGAGGTGAGTGACCAGTTTGGATCGTTTTATGATGAGGGAAAACCTTATCTTCAAATCTCTGTAGGTTTCTGTCTAGCATTGAATTGCATGTCTGAACTCCAAACAATTACCATCCAAATGTGGTCACATACCTAGTACTTCCTCCGTCCGAGTTTATTAAGGTCCATGAGCCAAATCGCTAAGACCAAGGAGGTGCACGAAGGTAGAGATTTAGAAAATAAATCTTCTTAATTTACTACATAACCACCCTATTAAATAGGCGTGCTAACCAACCAGGCGCATGCAGCGGCCGGCGTGCGCATGCATCCTGCATGCATGGCCAATCAGCCAGGTCCATGTGCGGCAAAATTTCGTGTTTTGACCCTTTTGCGATACAAATTCAGGATTTGACCCCGGTTTGGAAAATTTTCGGGAGTTGACTCTTTCGCTACCGCCAGGGGCCCTGGCGGTAGGGTGCGACGGAGGGGGACGGCGGCCGTTTGCCCGAGCTGACGTGGATAAGTACCCTACCGCCAGGGACCCTGGCGGTAGGATGTCTACCCCTACCGCCAGTGACCCTGGCGGTAGGGTGTGGCTGGGTTTTGCAGTGCACACCTTCTGTAACGAAATATCAAAGTGCCCTGGCGGTAGGTTGTTTAACCCTACCGCCAGGGTCCGTGGCGGTAGGGTCCTGTGTTGTATTGTTTCAAGTTCAGTTGCTTGGTTCTTTTCAAATTCAATATGACAGCAATATCACAGATCTTAAACAATTAAACTTGGGCATCACATACACATTAACAAAACTTGAAGATAATATAGTTCCACAAATAGCAAACGGAGTTCAACTAATTAGGAAACGGAGTTCCACATAGACACATAAGTAGCAAACACACCGTTCCACAAATAAGCTACAAACGGAGTTCCAACACACAAGTAGCAAACACACCGTTTCACAAACGGAGTTCCAACTACAAGAGCCAACTATCGAAGAGCAGAATTAGTTGCTCCTTCCCCTCTTGGAGGTATGGTCGTCGTTACTCTTTGAACGACTCTCTTCAGTCTTCTTCTTGGGCCGTCGAGTAACCAGTCTCTGGAAAGGGTCCGGACTCAGCAAATCCTTCTTCTTCGGATTCCTCTTCGGCAGCTGAGATGGTTGAGATGTTTGAGTTGGTGGAGGTCCATAATCTTCATCGTACTCCTCCTCCCCGTTGCTCTCATCCTCCTCATCCTCCCCTTCTTCACGTGTGGCCTCCTCCTCCTCCTCCTCCTCATCCTCTTCCTCCTCCTCCCCCTCCTCAACCAACCTAGACGACGATGGAATATGGCTCGATGAGCCGATGTGACCCTTTGTGGCTACAGGCTGATAAGCTTCAACCGACCCAGCTCCAGCACACCCAAGCAGCCCTACTAGCTTGCGACAACGCTTCACGAACTTCTGCACTCACAATGAAACAAGGGCATAATAAGTATCAGGTTTATGATTGCAAGTGAACAAGATGCATCTGTTCCGAGGAGGCTGAAATTGTACCTTCATCGTCCCCCTCATTTTGTTCTCAGATTGTACGCTCCCAGGGGCATCACCTAGTGCATTTGAGGCTTCAAAGATGCATCTGTTCAGCTCACCGGACTGTAACGGCATAAGTCAGTCACGATGACGAATAAAATAATTTAAATACAACCGTCGGTTCAAACTTACCACTCTGTTGATGGGGGGTGCAAACTCCCTAAATCCACTGTGCATGTCTCTGATGCCGGTATGGTAGGCCTCTTCCTCGGGGTCATCCCTCTCCAGCTCCGCGATGTCTTCCGCCGTCCACCTAGGCCTGAGACGAAGACGGTGCTTCTGGCCATCATCGTACCACCTCATGTGTCGGCCCAGGTAAGCATCCCAGTCAGTCACTTTCCTCTCCATGTCTTTCCGGTACCTCCGTCGGTTCCACTCCGTCACATGAGTTTTATGCTCCTCTCCCCAGTCTGTGATCGACTGATTCTTCTGCCGGCTCATCCTGCAAGGCATAGGCCACAAGAAACATCATGTCGCCACACAATGAAATCATGGGCACGGAGAACAAAGCGCTCACAGGTGAAGCGCGTGGCCGCCGGTATCAGTGGGCGGGCCCGGTGGGGTATGCTGATACATCCCAAACTGCGTGGCCACGCGGTGTGGCAAGTACCACTCGACGGCGTACACACAGATCATGGGCATGATGCACCGCCAGAGACCACGGTCCTCATCGCACATCACGTTCAGATTGAAGTCCCACTCTCGGTCATGATACGGCCACCACTTTACCTATTACATATACGTTGGTAAGTTCCCACTCTCGGTCAAAAGTGGAATCAAAGAGAAAGGTGTTGAGCGAGTTCATATACCTGCGTATGCGTTAAAGCGTCCAACTCGTTGGTGTAGGTCTTGTACGAAGTCTTGTTTAGGCTCGTGTAGAGATTGACAACGTCCCACTCGTAAGCTACGGTGGGGTGTCGAGTCTCGTCGCCGTCTTTGCTATAGGCACCCCATGGGCGTCTTGGCATCTTCTCCGGACGCCCCACCGGCAGCCGCTCCCACATCCAAATGGATAAGGCCCAGACAAAGCCACCCATATTGGACTTGTCTCCCGTCCTCTGCGTTGCGTCGTCAAGCTGCAAAACATCAAATGAGGATCAGATATAACAAAATGTCATGGACATACTTTCGTAGATAGGCGATTAGATACTCTCTTACCGAACGGTATAGGTAGGCGAGAGATGCGGTCCCCCAACTGTACCCTGCATCCCAGTCGGCTAGGAAGAACAGATACGACCAGTTGGCAGAGTTCCCGGAGCTGTCTGGAAACACGACCTCCGTGAGAAGATACCACAGGTAGGCCCTCGCGTACCACTCCACAGTCGTCTCATCTGCGCCTTCGGGGCATGTCTTCCGGTGCTCCGAGAGCCAGGGCAACGATACACCGGATGTACGGTTACCCTTAGCACCGGGGGCAGTCGCCGATGAGGGTGGCAACCCTCTGCTGCCAGCTGGTCCTCTCCACTCGCCCGGTGAGTGCATGACCCTCGATCGGCATGGCAGTAATCTTCGACCAATCCTCGAGGGTCACCGTCATCTCCCCGCATGGCAGATGGAAAGAATGGGTCTCCGGTTGCCACCGGTCAATCAAAGCTGTCAGAGCTGCGTGGACAAGCATCGGCGGTTGACGCTTGAACTGCAACACGAAACCCAACAGTCGGGCTCTCTTGAAGAACGGTGCGTAGCGCTCGTCGTAGTCCATATGCCCATGAACCCCGTGACCCCTCATGCGCAGTGGCTGGAGCATCTGTCAAAAAGTGAACGCCAAAAGTTAGGAAATTATTTTCATCAATCCGAAAACTTTGATCAATATTTCATTCATATCACTTACCTCTCCGTTCTCTATGAAACGGGCACGATGACCCTTGTCGAATGCCCAGTCCAGCATGGAGTACCGTGGGCCGATGTTGTCCGCAAGAGGTGGCCGCCTTAATAGAATTTCATAAACAAAAGCATCATAAGCATAAGCATACATAAACAAAAAATGAAATCAAATCATATCAACATGCATCATATCAAAATAAAATCTTAAGCATATTCCTCCAACAACATCTACTACACATGATGGATCGAATCATATAAAAAAAAATCCTCCAACATGCATCATATCATCATATTTTTAAATAATTTTTTTTAAAATAGAGTTCATCTTGAATGTATTATCTCCAAACAACATCTTCATATCATCATATCAACATGCATCATAAAACTAAAATCAAGTCCTCCCACATGCATTACATCATAATTATGAACTAGGGTTCATCTTCACACTAACATATGAACTATTGATTAGAGTTCATATTCAATACCACTAGTTACTAAAGAACTAAGAACTAGAACTACAATCAAGCTAAAACAATCTTAGGTGAAAAAAAACTCCAATCTAAGTTAAAAAATATGAGGGATTTCAAGCAAATAATGCGTCAAATCGGAAGCAAATTTGCAAAAACTAATTGGAGGGATTGGAGGAGCTTACGTTTCTCTCTTCGGGGCCATCTCGATCCGCAAAAACGATGAAGAAACGGTGAAGATCCGAGGGGGAGAGTGGAGGAGATGAGAGAGGGAGAGAGGGGCGAGTTGGGGGAGAAAGAACCGACGGGGGGGAGGGGGAGGGGTGGGGAGATGGGCAGGGGCGCGGGGTCTCGGGCGAAATAACTGCCCGGACCCTACCGCCAGGGGTCATGGCGGTAGGTTTAGACAGGCTACCGCCAGGTACCCTGGCGGTAGGGTGCGACGGAGGGGGACGGCGGTCGTCTGCGCGTGCTAACGTGGATTAGTACCCTACCGCCAGGGCCCCGCCAGGGCCCCTGGCGGTAAGAAAAATGGTCAAATCCCGAAAATTTTCCAAACCGGGGTCAGATCCTGAATTTGTATCGCAAAAGGGTCAAAACACGAAATTTTGCCTCCATGCGCCGGCTTCAATGCAGCAACGCAAAAGAAAAGGAGCGATTCTTGGGAAAAAGCAAAGAGTTAGTGCAGCGGTACAGTCATCGATGACTTAAGGGCCAATAAACCTGGACGGAGGTAGTACTACAGCTTTGAAAGGAAACCACTAGCTCTAGCTGATTGAACTGCCTAGCTGATTGCAACGATTCCCTGCTTCAGAACAACAAACAACTACTAGTTGTTAGGGCATCTTCCGCGTAAACCTCCCGCAACCGTCCGGACCAGGCTGTCCGGACCGCGGAAGCCATCCAACGCCGACCTGTATCAGTTCGTGGAGCGGTTCGGACACTATTTCTCCCGTAAACCGGAGACAAAAGTGGGAAGGTTTGCGGGAGTCCGAACCGCTCCCAAGCTCACTTCTGACCGCCCTGACCTACCAAAAACCCGTCACCCGCCCCTCCCGTGCTTTCCTTCCGATGCACGCGCCGCTTACCGCGCCGCATTCATGCCGGCCCAGAGCACGCGGAGGCCGACATAGATGTCGTGATGTGACCGGAGGGAGGGAGGGCGGCACCAATGCGGAGTTCGAGGAGCAGATGGAGCTGATGCTCCGTCGTCCACACCAACGGCCCGGATCCGCCACCGGGGGCGCTCCTCCCCGTGAAGCCGGAGCCGGCATCCCCTCCATGCTCTTCGTAGCCACGCAACAGAGGCGTCCTTAATCAGACACGCGTCAAGGAAGAGTGTCGCTCACCGCCGTCGCCCCTGCCCGAGGCGCGCGGTCGCATTTTGCACTACCTCCGCGACGGCTCCTCGTCGTCGTCGTCCCGGAGCGCCATGACAGCGCAGGAGTACGCCGACCGGGAGCAGCGCCGGCGGGACAGGCACAACGCCTCGTGCCGATCCCAGTTCATGGACTCCGATGTCCCGCCGCCACACATCGCGTGGCGAACCCAGACCTGGCGTACGCCTGGGTCGTGGACCGTTCCGTGACGACGTCAGAGACGGCCAAGCGCCGTCTTCGCCGCCTCGACGGAGAGATGGCCAGGTACGGCGAGGAATGGTCCCTCTCCGAGATCGCCGCCGCCGCCAACGACGACGCCTCCAACGACCGCCGCCCTCGCCCCCAGCCCACGTCCTCAGTGACCGTGGCCGCACTGCGCACATCGCATGAGGAGGCGAAGAGGATCATCTGCGAGCGTTAGCCGGCCGTCGGGAAGCCCTGCCGCGGAGCCACCACCTTCCGCCGCCCCAAGCCCGATGACTCTGACTCCGACGGCGGGTCGGGCGACGATGACGGAGGAGGAGCAGCTGGCCAGCCTGGCTTTGGCTACGAGGTCACCGTGAAGTATATGATAGTTTAGGGTTTTAGTTCACCGGAGGAAACATCGTCCGGTTTTATGTACAAATTATCCCACTTTCAATGAAATCCGCCATGTTTATATCAAAATTCACAGTGTTTGCACGAATTTCGACCGGTTAAGTTGAGTTATTGTGAAAATGTACGCGGCTAGCATTGGATGTCGACCTCCCGTATCCGTGTCCGCGGACGGATGCGGGAGGTTTTTTGCAGGTTACCATTGAAGATGCCCTTAGCTTCCGGCCACGCATCATTCTTCCATGAAAACTTTTATCTTTTCATTGAGCAATCAGCCAGCAAAAGCTGATCAAAGCCCAAGATCTATCTGTTGGCTTCTATGCTAAAGGCTCACTGGATAATCATCATCGTCGTCGTCGTCTTAGCAAAGTAAAAGAGCGACAAAGGAAAGCAATTTGTGGCCACTGATTATCCAGCTAGGCCAGCACAGGTCATCCTGACGTCATGCTCGCTAGATGGCCAATCTCTCTGCCCGTCTGCCGTAGCGCCACAGTTCTTAAACACCATCAACTCAAGGGAAAAAGATTGCCAGGATGTTAAATTTTAGTCCTAACCTAAATGATTTTTTTCTCGTCCTAATTGATTAATTCCCGATACAAGCTTGACGAGTATGCATCACCCAGATGTAGAGGCCGGGGGTCATCCTCCTTTTCTAAAAAAAAAAACAAGCTTGACGAGTATGGAGTATGTCATCAGTTGTGTTCTTCTCAGGCATGCTGATTGACCCTTGTCCAGAAACCACATACGAAGAACATTGCAGTTTTGATGCAAGCTTTGCTAGGAAGGTGGAGGGACAGAGGTCGGTCTGCCTAGTTGTTTGACATTCGATCTCGTGGCCGGAATCTTTCTCTTGATGCGCCAAGGTCAGAGACAAGTGCTTCCTTCCTATTGTCAGAGATTCCCCCCATATGTCTCTGCTCCCTTCAGCCCCCATTTGCTTGGCCTGCCCGAATTCAGCATTCTGAACAATTATTTGCACTCGCATCATTCTGCAGAAGAATACTTCTGGCTGCTGAATTATTGGGCAGATTAACGGAGGCCATGTGACAGCGAGCAAAATGTACTACTCCCTGCTGCTGGTTCCAGTTGTGGTTAGCTAGTAGTCTCCTGTCCTCGGTTCCATGGCTGCTTCCTTTTGGTGTTTCTTCTCTCCCAACAAAATTAGTTTCATTCTTTGCCAGGAAAGCTACTGTTGAACGAGAAAGTTTGGCTCCGACGAGGATTTTTTGTCGAAAGAGACCACCTGCCCAGCAGAATTGCCAGAAAAGACCCCCTCCGGATGAAATTGTCAAAAAAGACCCCCTCGACCGTGGCGGCAGGCGCGGCAGGCGACACGTGGCACCTGCCGCCACACCCGGTGGCGGCAACACTGTTCACGTACTGTTCACACGGGGGGACGATTTTCGCACGGCAGAACGGAAACGGACGCGAGTGAACAGTGCTGCCGCCTACGGGTGTGGCGGCAGCACTGTTCATCACTGGTGAACAGTATTTTTGAAAAAGTAAAAAAAAACAAGCAAAAAAATTCAAAAAAATCTGAAATTTTTTTGCCATAAAAGACAATCGAGTGTTCTAAGTGGGTGCAAAATTTTAGTTTTTTTTGAATTTTTCTGTTTTTTTTACTTTTTCGAAATTACTGTTCACCAGCGATGAACAGTGCTGCCGCCACACCCGTAGGTGGTAGCACTGTTCACTCGCGCCCGTTTCCGTTCTGCCGTGCGAAAATCGTCCCCCCGTGTGAACAGTGTTGCCGCCACCGGGTGTGACGGCAGGTGCCACGTGTCGCCTGCCGCTCCTGCCGCCACGGCCGAGGGGGTCTTTTTTGACAGTTTCATTCGGAGGGGGTCTTTTCTGGCAATTCTGTTGGGCAGGTGGTCTCTTTCGACAAAAAATCTCCGACGAGAGCAATATTCCTTTTCTCTTTGATATAACATCATTCCAGCCGGTGGGGAGGGCGTGGGAAATGGTCCCGTGAGTGGCCATCCATGTATGGAGGGTGCTTCTCTTCCGATTTAGACACGGAAGAAGCTGTGCGTACCACGTGAAACCGTCCATGTACGTATAGGGATATGTTCGGTGGTTGAACTACTTAAGCATGTGCAGTGCAAACAATAGTACGTAGTACGTGTGGTCCTCATACGGAATTACACTACTACTTATCTTATTAGCTTATGGAACTGTACCTACATTTGGCTCTTGCTCATGGATGGATATTGCTGCGTCGAGAAGAAATAATGATTTAATTAACTCAGCTCAAATATATGCTAATTCATTTTGTCAGAAATGTACTCGCTCCGGTCAGTGGTCTAATTGATCATTTGGCTTTCTGTAGCGTCATCACTAGAGGGGCGTACAGATTTTTCTCCCGACACCATCGAGTTAACTGCAAGGAATTAAAATGCGGTCTACCTGTCGGTCCAGTGAACGGCAAAGGGGGAAGGGTCGATGAGATGCATTTTTACGGCAGCTAGGTACTACACTCTACCATATCTATACCTATACCTAATAATAAATGAAATATTGCTTCTGGCGGTACGTCACCGAAATTGTCCCAAAGTGGCAAAATATTATCATCGATGCCATATATAAGTGATTAAAAATGTTTCACACAGGTGCATCCCCGCTTGGGGCAGTCCATGCAGTAGGAACCTTTATACTGTGCTCTGCGCGCTGGGAGAAGACACATCGCGCCTGTTTGGGCCGGCTCATGTCCGGGCGGCCTATTTTTAAATTTTGTTTTTTATTTTTCATTTTCCTTTTCCGTCTTTGTTTTTTCTACTTTAAATAATTTGTGACTTAAAAAAACTTCTGAAAATTATAAAAATGAGAATTTTGAAATAAAATTTTAATAATTCATAAATGTTTGTGGATTTAGAAAATTTTCACAATTTTTTAAAAATGTCGCACATTGAATAAATGTTCGCAATTTTGAAAATAAATGTTCAGGTAATAAAAAAATGTTCTTGATTTCTTAAAAAGTTTGAGTATTAAAAATGTTCGTGAATTAAAAAATATCCTAAAAAATTTAAAAACTGTTCATGACTTACAAAATAATTTAGTGATTCATAAAATGTTTGCTGATTCAAAAAATTACTATGTATTTTAAAAACTGTTCATTAAATTAAAAAATTGTTCGTGAATTTCAAAATTTGTTCCACCAATTTCCAAAAAAATGTTCCTCGATTCTAGAAAATGTTTGCCTATTCAAGAAAAATGTTTTAAAAAATGTTTGCAAATAGTATAAAATGTTTATGAATTCAAAAAATGTTCAAAAATCTATAAAAATGCTCACAAATTTGAAAAAATGTTCACAATTTTAGATATGTTAAGGAGTTTAAAAAGATGTTCTTGATTTTCAAATATTGTTCACGATTTCATGAAAATGAGAGTGATAATATATCTCGGTGATGCAGCAAAATTTGGTCATGGCCATTGGAGATTATGATTTTTTTTTCTCCCGTTGCAACTTTACAAGGGATATGTGAGAGGGCCTCTTCCATCCCTATGACTCCCTCTGACTCATAACGTTTTTCGTAAAACTGCACTGCCATATGCTCAAGTTCCGCGGGATCCTCACAAACCGTGCCGTTTGGTCTCGTCAAGCGTTGCACACGATTTTTCTTCCGCCGGTTGGATGCTTTTTGGTGATTTTTTTTTAGTGTTCTGGTCTCCCTCGAGCAGCCATTGGATCCATGCACGTTGACGCCACATCACCTCTTCTCTGATCCTTTGTTCAATGATTTTCTGTTCAACTTTGATCTCCTCATGTGATGCACTAACTCTGGTTGGGTCTTCTCTCAATACTGGTTCTACACCCATTTCCATCCAGTGCCCACCGGCCAGCTAGCTTGCTCGGGATGGCGATGCCCGATTTGGCCTCCATTATTGTTAGCTCTGACAGAAGGTAAGTGGAAGCAGAACATGCAAGTTATGCTCCTTGTAAAAATTCACCCAAGGGAAGGGACGGACGTTGACCAAGATAAGAAAAGGTTTAGGAAAACATCACAAAGCCTACAAATCAGGCCCATGAAACGACAACAAGCCCATAACACATACAACACTCACACTCGTGCATATTGTGTGTATGTTTTGAAATGCACTGCTATTTATGAAATCCAACATTTAGTTATCTGCCTTGCTAGCCTTCCCTACAGGGAAATGCCTCCTAGTGCTTTCACTGAGCCATGATAGTTTACTACTGCTCCGGAACACATGAATTGACCGGCATGTATCCTTTTTTGCTTTTGTGTCTATCCCTTTGGGGAAATGCATGGAATGTACCGATGAAAGTGATGTGCTGCTACCTACTGGGATTGTGTTTCTCTTCCGATTTAGACACGGAAGAAACTGTACGTACCACGTGAAACCGTCCATGTATGTAGGGATCTGTGTGGTGGTTGAACTTAAGCATGTGCCGTGCAAATAATAGTAGTACGTGTGGTCCTCATAAGGAATTACTATCATAAGCATTAACATGTCTTAGGCCTCCTTTCGCTCATATGATACGAATATCATAGTAATAGAAAACTTGTACGAAATGAGATGTCACGTGTATAAAATCCTATGAGTATGATAGGAAAAGAGATGTCCTTTGATTTACATCATAAGATTTTTTTCTCACTAACTCTAGACTAATACTCCCTCGGTCCCATATTAGTTGTCGCAGAAATAGATATATCTAAACATGTTTCAGCGCTAAAGACATCTCTTTTGACGACAACTAATATGTGACGGAGGGAGTATTTATTTTTCCTTTGAAACATGGTGACCTGCCTGGTTTGGTCTTCATCGCTCCATCAAATGTATACCCCTCGATTTGCTAACAAAAATGTATACCCCTCAAAAAATAAAAAGAAAAATTCCGTCAAATGTTATAGCTTGCTCATCTAATTCTGCATTTCTTGCCTCAAGAAAGAAAATCTGCATTGGCCCAGCGATGTTGCAGTTGCAAACAATTCTGCATTCTGCATTCGCCCATCTCACATGCTAGTTTTATCTCAACAACTAGTGTAAAGTTGGTCTGCTTTTCCATTAAGACCCAGGCAGAGCAGAGTGTCCCAAAGCAGGAGGTGCCTAATTCAAACCCCTGCGCGTATGCAGGTGCCAGGAAAGGAAAAAAAAAACCAAACAACAAAAGAAAAACCGGGTTTACATATATGTGCTGGCTATATATGCAGAGATGTACTTTCTCTCTCACTCAGATCAGAGGATCGTACCATTCGAAAAGAAAAGATCAGACCAAAGTTGGCTGGCTGATTACTACTATCGGAGGGACTAAAAATCAGTCGACTGATTTCTATCCAAGTCTCAGTCGACACCTCCATTGAATATTTTTTATGCTAGTTGCTTGTTAGGTTTAAATCGGACTGTTAGGATGATGCCTCCAGCCTGTTTCTTTTTGTTTGTTTGTTGGGCTGTGGTTAGAAATAGACCGTGCAAAGTGCAAAGAGGAAGCGTGTTGTCTTGTTTTTCTAATTTTTTCTACTAGACCAGCATGTGTGTCCTCCACGCTCAGTGTCTTCCCCTATATCTTTTAGCATGTCATGACCAATGCACACTCTTAATTTTTCTCCATGTTTTTTATTTTCCTCCATGTTGTATGTCAAGGTTTGCTCATATAAGATTTGGTTATATGATAAACCTTTTAATCTATGCGCCAAGATTGGTGCAAATTTGTGTTGCATTTCCTTTTTCCGGTCGCAACATTGTTTATAATTTTTTTCAAAATGGCTTGAGCCAATTCATTTTGGATTTCAAGGATAGTTTTCCTTTTGAATTTTATTTTTGTTGCTTCTTTTGAAATTATTACTTATTTCCATTCTTCTCATTCTTTTCTTGTTCTCTTTTCTCTCATAATTCTTTCTTTGAAGTATGTTTGTGTGTTTTTTCATTTATTTATTTATTTTATTTTATTAATTCTTCATTGTTCACATTTATTTTTGTCATTTTTAAAATCATACTACCAGCTACATGTACATCCATCCACATGTGACTGCACACATCGTATCGGCGTGTAACTATGTTTTTATTTATTTTTTCACTTTTTAGCCTCAAAGGAAATATTGAATGTATGTAGCAAGTTCGTTTATCCATGCAAAACTACACAAGTCACTTACTCCACATGCAATTGGTGAAGGAATGGCTTTTGCGTATATTTCCTTCTTTTTTTATCGGGAGAAGGGGGCAGTTGCAGCTCCGATACTAGGCTTGCAACTGCAAGTGTTAGTGGGCAGTGGGGAGAGGCGGGGGTAACACTAGGCATGCAGCTGCAAGTGTTGCCCCCGACTGAAACTGCATGCTCACACACCCCGAATGCAATTAACCTTGTTTTGTAAGTGGGCTGTTGGAGTGGGGGGTGAGTTGCATGTCCAATACTAGGCATGTAACTACAAGTGTCACCCTCGACTGAATGTCTCTCTCTCTCGACTGCAACTAGCCTTGTGTTTTTGTCGGAGGGCGGTGGGAGAAGGGGGTAGTTGCATGTCCGACAATAGGCTTGCAACTGCAAGTGTCGCCCTCGAGTGCAATTGCATGTACATACATCCGACCGCAACAGACCATTTTTTATGGTAGGCAGCCGGAGAGGGGGGGGGGGGGGGGGGGGGGAGTTAGATGTCCGACACTAGGCTTGCAACTGCAAGTGTCGCCCTCGACTGCAACTGCATGCCTACACACTTGACTGCAACTGACCTTTTTTTGCAAGTAAGCGACAAGAGAGGTGGGCAATTGCATGTCCAACACTAGGCATGCAACTGCAAGTGTCACTCCGACTACAACTTCATGTCTCCCAAAATGGCTGCAACTACAAGTGCCACCCTCAAATGCAATTGCATGCCTCTGTCCTGACTGCAGATGGCCATGTGTTTTTGTTTGAGGGCGGAGGGAGAGAGGGGCAGTTGCATGCCAGACACTAGGCTTGTAACTCAAGTGTCGCCTTCGACTGCAACCGCATGTGAACACCCCCAACAACAACCAACCTTTTGTTTGGTCGGTGGGCAGCGTGAGGGGGGGGGGGGGGGGGGGGAGGGCAGTTGTATGCCCGACACTAGGCTTGCAACTCCATGTGTTGCCCTCGACTGCAATTGCACGCCTCCCTCCCAACTGCAACTGTCCTTTGTGTTTTTTTTGGAGAGCGGCGGGGAGAGGAGGGGGTAGTTGCATGCCCGACACTACGCATGCAACTGCAAGTGTTGCCCCAGACTGAAACTGCATGTGTTAAACGCGACTGCAACTCTGTGGTGTTTTGTCGGGGAGGGAGAAGTTGCATGCCCGACACTTGGCATGCAACTGCATGTGTCGCCCACGACTGCAACTCCTGGTGTTTTGTTGGGAGATGGATAATTGCATGCCTGCCACTAGACCTGCAACTGAAAGTGTCGCCTTGGGCTACTACTGCATGCCGCCATGATGCCAGCTGACTGAGACTTCTTTCTAAGTCTCAATCGACCGAGCCCTATCTACATCCTATTATTAAATTTATTTTATATTTTATTTTATCTTGTTTTTTTATCTAAAAAGAGACATTTGGAAAATTTTTAAAACATGCCACACAAACATAGTTGCACGTCCGGATCGCATGTGAAACAACATACGATGAGCTCTCTTATTTTTGTTAGTACCATTTTTCAATTTATGGATGACAGCGAAATTACAAACAGACGAGTAAAACAATGCCCGACTCAACCCAATCAAATAAATAAAATGCAAGCTAAAAACCAGCGTTAACTAACATTGAACATTTTTCTAATGGCATGATGAATATTTTTTATATAATATTGAACATTTTCTAATGGCACGTTAGATATTTTTCAAATACACGATGAGTATTTATGAAAATGCACGAAAAAATATTGACTAATGTTTACAATTTTTAGAAACAAAATATGAAAATGTAAATAAAAATGAAAAATAAATCCAAACAAAACAAAAGAAATGGCATGTTAAGAAAATTGTAGGAACAACAGCTAATATAGCTGGCCGGTGCACCACACAACTAATATACTCGAACAATAGCTAAAAGTTTCAGAAAAAATGCTCAAACAATAGCTAAAGCTTACATAATCAACGCACAGCAGCACCGAACAAAAAAACCCACCCAAAATATCTGGCCCAACACAACTTGATAAACGCACAGATCAAAGACAAAAAACGGGGCCAGCCCAAAAAGCCACAAGATGAAACGACGGGTATATGGGTTGGACATAAACGAAAAAAATAAACAGGTGACATCAGCCGACTAAGACTTCGCGAAGTCTAAGTCGACTGAGTTCTAGACAGACCTAGTAGAACGCCCGTGCGTTGCCACGGGCCCACATATGGATCTATTCCGAGCTCCTCAACTTCAGTTTTTCAATCATTGTGTTATTACTTTGCTCTGTTTCATGGACTAATGTATGAATAAAAGACGCTTGGCTTGAGCTCTACATTGCCACCCAACTCCAAATTCATGTATGTTATCTCCAAGTTTGTTAAATTTTCCATAGGCATTTCCATGATCTCTTACTTTGAATGTCTTCTAATATTTGTCATCCACTCCCTTCTAAAAGTTTTAACAAATTAAACAATTTCCCCCATACAATTTTGCAGTGTTATACAACGAAAATCCCAAATTGCTCTCATTTTCCTTTTTAAGAATTGCATGAGAGTTGATAGTTCCACTCGTACGAACCCTCCTACATTAGGATTAAAATCACCCATACAAGGAAAATAGATAGAATTGTATTATATGCACATAATGATCAAGGTGTAGCACTTGTGCTATCAAATTAGCTATTATAAAAGCAATTTGTTTCCACTTTTGTCCACTACAAATCACATGAAACAAGTTCTTCTCACATGAATTGATGACTCATGCAACATATTTGTAGTCTGTTATGCAAATGATTGCAAGCATCGTCGTCCCTCTAGGTGGCTACTATGACACAACTTTCCCTGCTCTCTGCACTTCCCTATTTCTCTCACATGATCGTGCTCCTTCCCGTTGACACCACAACTTTCATGAAGTAGGAGATCCCTACATGCAAAATTCTTTCATAGAAAACAAAATCAATATCAGATGTGCATACTTTTCTATCTCAACCATTTACAGTCCCTTCAATGATTCTCCCTATTTCTTCTACGGCCCAAGTCGCCAAACTCTGTCGTGGTTCAACGGTACATGATTGCTTCTTTGATACGCACCCAAGAGTTAAAACTCTGCAGATGAGATTCTTTGTATTTATCATAACACAGTTAATCAAAATAGAATGATCACCTTACCTAAATAAGTAAAAAAAAATGTAGTGCCCCCCTCGATCAAGAGAATCATAAAAAAATGTAGTGCCCTACTTGATCAAAAGAATCATTGTCGGTGGCAGTGAACGCAATCTCGACTTGCAGCAACTGATGCAAATCCCACCATCCAAGTTAGAACCATGACGTCATGCAAAATCACAATAAGTATTGTCTTCCTATTGACACCATTAATACATTAAATAGCTTTAGAATAAGGAAATCGTTTGTAATCAGCCGGCTGAAGCGCGCGTCGCGTAAGTCGCCTTGCAAGCCAACCACGTGTCCCTGCGTGGGCTATGTCCCGGACTCCTGCTTTTTTTTTTCTTCGCGCCCCCCGCTGTTTGTTCCTGCTGCTGCTTTGCATCACCAGCCTAGCGTTGCTGTCGCTTGCAGACTAGCCACCAGTGACCAGCCCCTGTCAGCCTCTGCTACCTATGTTGCACATAAGCAGCCATTGTTAACTTTATCATGTTTTCCATGTCAAAAAAAAAAACTTTGTCATGTTTTCTGCGAGAAATTATTATGTTCAAATATGTTGAGATTTATTTTGAGAGGGTTTATTTAGCAAATGAATTAGTATTTGTTCCCTATATTAGTATTTGTTTCATATATGTACGGTTAGAGTATGATGCACGCTACGCCTCGACCAGCTGACGCAAGGATTGGATCGGTTGCCTCAAAAGCCATTGGATCTCGTGCCCAACGGCCATCCGATATGGGCAGCTGAAATGCAACATATCGTTTACAATACAACACATGTTGCATTCAAAGGTTTGCAACAAGACCTTTGTTGTGCTCATATTGCAAACACTCCTCGGTCATCCGAACATTTCCTGACTGTTACAACGTGCCTTTAGGCCCATGTTGCAACCAATCGTATGCAATATGACACATGTTGCGCTTGGGGATTTGCAACATAAGTCATGTTGCGCTTGCATTGAAAATATTTTCTCGGTCGTCCTTGGACCTGATCGGTCCGCAACATAGCACATAGTGGGCTTAGATGTCTCTTTTCCTCTTTCCTCTTTCCATCTCCATTCGTCACACCACCCATCCCACCCACCGCAACTACGAACCGGGGGAGAACGACGGCGACCACCGCCTGCTGCATCGCCTCTGCAGCAGCTGCGTCGTAGCACCCGCCACCACTGCCGTGTGCCTCGTCGAAGCACCCCGTCGCCTGTCGCGTTGTGATGGAGCACCATGCGCTAGTGGTGGCGCTGCAGTGAAGCTTCGCCAGCAACCATCGGGTGTTGCGAGGGAGCTTCGACGGGGGCAGCCGGTGTTGCGATGGAGCACCACGACTAGGTGGTGACGCTGTAGTGAAGCTTCACCGGCGGCCATCGGGTGCTGCGATGGAGCTTCGACGGGGAAGCGGGTGCTACGATGGAGCTTCGACGGGGCAGTCGGTGCTGCGATGGAGCTTCGAAGGGGTAGCCGGTGTTTCTATGGAGCACCGCCACGTGGTGGTGGCGCTTCAGTGAAGCTTCACCGGCGGCCAGCAGGGTGCTGCGATGGAGCATTACCATGCCGGTGTTGGCGCTGCAGTGAAACATCACCGGCGGCCATTGGGTGCTACGATGGAGCACCGCCACGCCAACGTCGGCGCTGCAGTGAAGCTACGATGGAGCACCGCCGAACCAGCGTTGGCGCTACAGTGAAGCATCGCTGACGGTGTCAGGTGCTGCGATAGAGCGCCGCAACGCCGGTGTTGGCGCTGCAGTGAAGCATCGCCGGCCGCCGGCGGTGGAGCATCGTTGCGCTACCGGCGAGGGGTGCGGCTCCTTCTGCGAGCCGAGCGGTACTGCTTCCCACGGCGACGCACTTCGATTGCTCCTGTTGCGACTGTGATGACAGTAGAGGACGGCCCGCGCGATGGTGTTGACCAATCCAACAGGTGGTGAGTGACGGATCTGACGTCCCAGGAAATCAGTCGGTTGATCCGTAGCAGCAACAGACAATTCCATCTTATTATACAAAAATTGTTGCAAATATTTTACGGCGATCCTAGTACTCTAGAACATGGGAGAAGCAGCAATCAGTTTTTACTGGAGCCTCGATATGGTCAGGTGTCGCACATGTACAATCACGACAAATAGTGTTTGACGTCTTTCGCTGCATGTGATGTCATCAATTCGGAACGCACATGCTGCCATGGTCCTTTTCTGCAGTAGCCACTCACGGGATCCAAAGGCTACGGATGCGACCATCTGACAGCTGTTGACCCGACTGATCCCGCGCAGAGATCAGCCGGATGATTCGTAGCATCGGCCATTCCGGTACATTGATATTGGAAAACGATTAAAAACAGTCGGATGATTCTTGGCTTTATCAGCCGCGTCCGGTGCCGTGCGATCGCACACGATCCTGTGGTGCAGAGCATCTCTCTGTTCCCCACTTAAAAGCACACCTATCATGACGCCTAAAACTGAGTGGGCCGTGACTGTTTGACAATTCCTTGTTTTTTTACCTACACTTGATACGTACGTACTACTTAACCATAAGGAGGATTCGAGAACACCACATTCTTGACGTTGAGTGTGGGTGTTTGTTGGATTTGATATTAACATTCTAGCAAGTACATGGAGTCATGATTGCTTGAATATAGCAATGCTTATACTAGCGTCCTTCACGCCTCCGCCACTGTCGTGGTCGTCGAAGCATATATACCATCGGAGCAGCCCAGCTGTCGCCGTAGAATCGTTGAAACAGGCGTGCCATCGTCGCATCAGTACCATGGCCGGGAAGCATGTCGTCGCAGCATCGTCGAAGCAATCGGGCCTTCATCGGAGCATCGCCGCGGTCATCGAAGCACACCGTCGCAGCCTTGCCGCAACCGTTCCAAGCACGCCGCTATCGCAGTTCGTCACAACATCGGTGCGGTTGTCGAAGCATACCATCACAACATCATCGAAGCAACGGGATTGCCGTCATAGCATCGTCGTGGCTGTCGAAGCACTTGCCGCGATCGTCGAAGCATGCCGCGCAACATCATCGAAGCAACGGGATTGCCGTCGTAGCATCGTCGTGGCTGTCGAAGCACTCGCCGCGATCGTCGAAGCATGCGGCGCAACATCTTCGAAGCAACCGGGTTGCCGTCATAGCATGGCCGCGGTTGTCGAAGTCGAAGAAGCCGTGCGGCCGTTGAAGCATGCCATCGTAACATCATTGAAGCAGCCGGGTTGCAGTCTTAGCATCGCTTGGTTGTCGAAGCACCCACCGCGGCCGTCGAAGCACGCCGCTCAACATCATCTAAACAGCCGGGTTGCGTTGCAGCATCACCACAGCTGTCGAAGAAGCCGCCGCGACCATCGACGCACACCGCTCAACTTCATCCAAACAGCCGGATTCCCGTTGCAGCATCACCGTAGTTGTCGAAGAAGCCGCCGCGACCATCGACGCACGCCGTTGCAACATCATTGAAGCAGCTGGGTTGTCGTCGTAGCATCGCTGTGGTTGTCGAAGCACCCGCCGCGCGCGTCGAAGCAGGCCACACAACATCATCGAAACAACTGGGTTGCCATGATATTAGCTAAACCAGCGCGTGGAGATGGACGTGTGAAAGCAACGCCTGTGACCAGTGTAACACCCCCGGTGGTTAACTACAGTAATCACCCTTTTGATTATGTCATGTCATCGTGTTTAACAGTGCATGATCATCATTAGCATTATATTGCATTTCAACTCCAAAGTCAAAATTCAAATGGAAATTAAACTGAAAGTGGAAAATAAAAGTTGTCCAACATAAAAACTAAATTGTTCATTAAATGGCAAATATTCCAAAGACCATTCTAAAATTGAAACCAACAATTAATAAATTAATTAGGTGGCAATAACATTTTCAAAACAGTAAGGTTTAATGCATTTTAATAATTATAAAAATTGTGTGAACTCAAATTGCCTTCAAACTAATTTTTGGTAGTAGTTGAGGATGCCTAGTAATTATTGGAACAATTGCCATGTCTTATAAAAATCATTTTGGGGCCTAACTATTTGCAAACAGGAAAAATTAAGAAAATAAAAAGGAAATAAGACAGAAGAAGAGAAAACAAAATAAAAGAAAAGACACCCCCCCCCCCCCCCCCCCGGGACCAACTGGGCCGTGGCCTAGCTGGACCGCCAGGCCGGCCCACCCATCCCCATAACCCCACTCCCCACCCGAAAACCTAGCCGCATCCGCCACTCCCCCCTCCCTCGATCTCTCCTCCCTCCCCCTTCCCCATCTGGATCGAGGAGGAGGGCAACGGCTCCGCGGCCCCGACGCCGGCGCCCGTCCCGGCGCCGCCCCGCTCCGTCACCGCCTTCTCCTCGCCTCGCCCGTCGCGCCTCCTCGTCCCCTCCCCGACGCGCGACCCGGACGCCTCGCGTCGCCCGGAGCCACCTCGACGCCGTCACCCTGCACCTCGTCGCCGCCCCGTCCGCACCGCCGACGCCCGTCGTCTCCTCGACCCCGTCGCCGGCGCTCGCCTCCTCGTCTCCTCCCCAAGGGCCCCACCAAGCCTCGCCACCCCGATCCCCTGCAGCCGCTGGTGAGGGCCTCGCCCTCCCCTGTCTCCCCCTCCGCCTCACTCCGCCGCACCCACGCGCTGACCGCGCCCAGCCGCGCCCCCGCCGCGCCTGGCCACGCACCGTCGTCGCGCGTCCCTGGCCTCTGCCCCGCCGTCCCCTGCTCGCCCGCCACCGCACGCCTGCGCCGCCGCTCCTCGCTCGCCCGGCCTCGCTGGCCTCTCTGCCGTGGCGCCCCGGTTCACCGCGCCGTCGCCCGCGCCCGCGCGCCCCTGGGCGAGCGCCCGAGCGGGCCGCGCCCGTGCGCCCGTGCCCGTGGTGGCCCGGACTTGTCCGGCCCCGCGCAGCCGCGCCGCGGACATGTCCGCCCCAGGGCCCCACCCTGAAACGTTTAAAAAAATAAAATAATAAAAATAAAAATAAATAAATATTAATTAATTAATTAAATAATTAACTTAATTAATTCTATTTAATTAATCTAATTAATTAATTAGTCTAATTAAACTATAATTAACATAATCAAACCCTAATTAGCCTAATGTGAGAATGACATGTGGGACCCACTGGTCCTGACGTCATGCTGACGTCAACAAACACTGTTTCGGATAATGTTTGATTTAAATAAATAATTAAATTCCAGAAATTAATAAAAACTTTAGAAAATCATATTAAATAATCCGTAACTCCGATGGAAAAACTTTGTACATGAAAGTCGCTCAGAACGACGAGATGAATCCGAATACGCTGTCCGTTCGTCCGTCACACGTCCCTAACTATCCGAACATGCAACCGTTCCCCTTCGGTCATCTGTCTGACAAATGTCCGGAACCGGGAAAACATTCCCGGATGAATCCCACCTTCGCCAGTATCACCCGGCACTGCGTTAGACCACCTCCGTCACCGCGTATTGCCATGTTATGCTTTGTGCTGCACTTGATCACTGTGTATTTATACTGTTTCCTCCCCCTCTTCTCTCTCGGTAGCCCCCGACACCGACATCGTCCCCGAGGCCGACGCAGCTCCGGAGCCCGAAGACACCATTGACAACCTTGCCCTTGCCGCCGAGCAACCAGGCAAGCCCCCCCTTGATCATCCCGATATCGCCCATTCTAATTTCCCATGCTTGCATTAGAATTGCTGCTGCTACTGCTTTACCTATTCTGATGCATAGCCTGTTCATTGTAACCTGCTGTTGATAATTACCTGCATATCCTAAATTGCTTAGTATAGGCTGGGTAGAGACCTATCAGTGACCCCACTTATCCCGACTGCCGCGCTGGATTGTCAGAAGACCCGATCAACGGGATTGAAGATCAGGCCCCGACACCGCACATCACCCCCCTTAGTTGTAACGACACTGCAGCGTTACTATCGAGTGCCGAGGGTGATACCTCGTGTAGCACTTCTGATGTTAACTCTGTAGAGTAGCTATTCGGTCGTGGTCATCGAAGGTGATTCCTCCTTCACCGCTTCCGATAATGACGCCGTCGTACGACACCTCAAGAGTGAACCCAGCGAGGGTGATTCCTCCGAGTTCACCTTGACGGATACATCGAGTGGGAATTCAATGAGGGTGATACCTCGGATTTATAACACCCCCTGTATTAAGCTACAGAGATCACCCTTTTGATGAGGCCATGTCATCATGATTAATAGTGCATAATCATCATTAGCATCATATTGCATTTCAACTCCTAAGTCAAATTCAAATTTAAATGAAAGTGGGATATAAAAGTTGTCCAACATAGAAACTAAAATGTCAGATAAATAACAAATATTCTAGAGGCTATTCTAAAATTGAAACCAACATCATTGGAATTGGATAAGTGACTCGAACAACCTCAAATAGTGGATAAAGATAATATTTAATAACCATTTATTAAATCTGAAATAAATATGGAATTATGTTTTGTCCAAACTAATTTTAGGTGTTAAGGAATAATGCACTGGTATTTATGAAATAGGTCACACTTTTCACAAAAACCATTTGGGGCCTAAACATTTAACAGTAGAGAAAAGAGAATAAAGAAAAGGAAAAAGAAACAGAAAAGGAAAAAAAGAGCAACACCCCCCCCCGACTGGGCCTCGGCCCAGCAAGCCACCGGGCCGCCAGGCCGGCCCAGCCGGCACCTACTTAGCCGGCCACCCCCCCGGCCAAACCCTAACCTACCCCCGACCCCCCTCCCCCCTAGTTTCTCTCCTCATTCCACCCCCCCATCTGGATCGGGCCGCAGGCCCGATCCCGTCCGCCTCAATCGTCGACGCCGCTGCCGACGCCGCCCCGTCGCCGCCTCACCCTCGTCAGCCCCCACCTCCCGAAATTCCAGATCGGGATCGGGATCGCGGGAACGACCCCGTCCCTCGGTCGCGGCGACGACACGCAGCCGCCTCGCCGTCGCAGTTGGACGCCGCCGCACGGATCCGCTCTCCCTCGCGGCGGCTCCCTCGACGCCGTCGGCCCGACGCGACCGACCGCGCCCGCCTCGCCCTCGCCGCACGACCGCACCGCCCGGAGGCTTCCCTCGCCGGGTCCTCGTCTACGTCGCCGCCTGTCCCCGCCGGCCTGCCTCCCCGTCGCCGTCGTCCTCGTCGACCACCCGACCCCCGCATGCCCGTCCTACGGATCCCGGTGAGGCCTCGGGCCTCTCCCCCCTCTATGCTCGCGCACGACGCCGGGCGACCGCAGCTCGACCGCTCTGCGAAACGCGCGCGCTGCGCCGCCCACTGCCCTCGCTCGCGCGAACGCGGCGCTCCTCGCCGCCAAGCCGCCCGTCCCGGCCACCCGATTCGCATCCGATCGACAGACCGCCCGCGGGGGGGCGGGGGGGTGATCGCTCAGCCACCGCGTGCGCCAGCGGCGCTCAGCCACCGCGCCGCCGTTCCCGCCTCCGGGCCCTGCCGTTGGCCTCGCCGGCGCCCGCGCCCGCCGACCGCCGTGCGATCCTTTGGGCACCGGACATGTCCGGTCCGAAAGGGGCACGCCCCGGACGTGTCGCCCCGGGCCACTGCCCAGTGGGGCCGAACCCCTGTGACGCTGACGAATGGGGCCCACGGCCAAGAAACAGTTTAAGAAAATAGAAAAAAAATAAAAAATTAAAATAATTAATAATTAATTAATTAATTAATTAGTTAATAATCCTGATTAGGTTAATTAATAACTAATTAGTGTAATTAAACAGTAATCAGTAATTAAATTAATTAAACCTAATAACCTAACAGCCATGACAGGTGGGACCCACCCTGTCAGGTGACTGCTGAAGTCAGATGATGTCATGCTGACGTATCATACTGTTCGGATAATGTTGAATTAAATAATTAATTAAAATTTCAGAAATTAATAAAAACTTAGAAAAATATATCTTTTAAACCGTAACTCCGATGAAAATATTTTATACATGAAACTTGCTCAGAACGACGATTACGAACCCGGATACGCCCTCGGTATCTCCGTCAGACGCCCGCAGCTATGAGAACGTTGAAACAATTAGACCGATTTCGATAAATGAATAGTGTCCAACTTTAATTAAATAAATCCGAATAAATTCCTAAATTAACTAAATCGCTTAGTTAGGCTGTATTATCACCCGGCATATCATTTAGAATGTCATGCATCCTGTGCATTATTGCCGTGTGTTTACTGTTTCTTCCCCCTCTTCTCTTCGGATAGACTACGAGACCGACGCAGCTGCTGGTGCCCCGACCCGGCTACGTTGTTGAGACCCCCTACTTGCCAGAGCAACCAGGCAAGCCCCCCCTTTGATCACCAGATATCGCCTATTCTCCTCTATACTGCTTGCTTAGAGTAGTGTAGCCTGTTACTGCTTTCGGTTAATCCTATTCGCTGCATAGCCTGTCATTGTGCTACGTTGTTGATACCTTACCTGCATCATAAATGCCTTAGTGTAGGATGTAGTTATCAATTGGCCTAGCATTCTTGTCAAGTCTGCCTTGCTATACTATCGGGCCTGATCACTCGGGAGGTGATCACGGGTTGATAAATACATTATACATACTATACAAATGGGTGACTAAAGTCGGGTCGGCTCGAAGAGTACCCGCGGAGTGTTCACGGATTGGGGGCTGAAAGGACCTTGTCCCACGGCCTTTGAGTGGATCTTTGTGGCGGAGCGAAGCGCAGGCAGGTGAGACCACCTAGGAGAAATGGGCCAAGCCCTGGTCGGCGTTCGCGTTACTTTTAAAACACGCATAACGAGATTGGATATTGATCTGAGTCTGGCCACTGGGCTATACGCAATAACCAACTACGCGGGAGTAGTTATGGGTTATCCCGGCGTCGTGGTATCAGCTGAAGCCTTCTGACGTCAGCGACTGAGAGGCGCGCGCCGTGTTGGACCGCGCTAACGTAACCGCGTGATCGTGTGGGTTGCTAGGTCTGCTCGCGGCCGCGTACGCAACGTGCAGGAGCGCACTGGGCGATGGGCCCAGACCCCAGAGTGCTAGGATTAGTCCGGCGTGCTGACCTCTCTGGTTGAGCCTAGGTGGGGCTGCGACGTGTGGATCTTCCGAGGCCGGGCATGACCCAGGAAAGTGTGTCCGGCCAAAGGGGATCGAGCGTGTTGGGGAATATGTGGTGCACCCTGCAGGAAGTTTATCTATTCGAATAGCCGTTGTCCCTCGGTAAAAGGACGGACCGGAGTTGTATTCCGACCTCATGACAACTAGAAATGGATACTTAATAAAACACACCCTACAAGTGACAGATTAACCCGGTGTCGCTCTCTCGCATGGTGGCGACGAGAGGATCGACGGGTAGGATTATGCTTTACGTTGTTGTTTGGTTAACTTCCCAACTAATCTCTTCATGTGCTTCAAGACGAAGGCTGAGCCAGAAGCGTAGTTCTTCGACAGGACTGCGATCCCCCTCTTGTTCTGGCATTCTGCACGTTCAGTCCACCGATATGCCTTCTTAACAGATACCATGCATATGTAGTTAGACCTTGCTTGCGAGTACTTTGGATGAGTACTACGGTTGCTTTCCCCCTCCTTCCCTTTCCCTTCTGCTGGTTGTCGCAACCAGATGTTGGAGACCAGGAGCCAGACGCACCTTCGACGACTACTACCACCAGGACGGAGCCTACTACTACGTCCAGGACGCCGACGACCAGGAGTAGATAGGAGGATCCCAGGCAGGAGGCCCTGCGCCTGTTCGATCTGTTGATCCCTGTTTGGCTAGCCATCTTATGGCACCTTGTTTAACCTATGTCTGTACTCAGATTATTGTTGCTTCCGCTGACTCGGCTATGATCGAGCATGTATTCGAGCCTCGTGGCCCTGGCTTTATTATGATTGCGATGACTTATTTATGGTTTAGAGTGTGTGTGTGATATCTTCCCGTGAGTCCCTGATTTGATCGTAAACGTTGCGTGGCATGATTAGTGTACGATCGAGACGGGGGCGCCAACAAGTTGGTATCAGAGCCGACTGCCTGTTAGGAATCCCCCTTTCCAATTCCTTGGCCGAAGTTGAGTCTAGACAAAGAAAACCGTTTTACTAACTTGGCTGTGTGGCTTGCGGGCCCACATTGACCAACTGGGTGGTATTAGGATCTTTTATTCCTCGTCTATACTCTGGGACTCTGATCTCTCTTCTACTCGGGTTAAATGAAGTTTACTAATGCCGACCATTAGGATCTCGTAAATTCGGTCTACCCGAGAGAGCTGGATATGATGTGCGATTTCCCTCGTTAATCTGATAGTCTGATAATCATTCCTTCCAATTGTTTTGTTTAACCTTTCTCTGAGTTGTGTGTTAAACCTCTTATTGTCGGTTTGACAAACCTGGATTTCCTCTATTTTTAGATGGACCGTTGTTTCCACCGCGTCACGACACAGCTTGTGCTTCGCACTTGGGCTCGTATACCCCGGGTTTCCAGCTGTCCTGATCGCTCTCATGACCAGACTGGCTACGTTGGTACCCTAGAGTACTTGGTTTATGAGGTTTTACCGCGAGTTCAACCAGGAAACAGTTACTATGCTGAAGTTCGGATTTATGATCAGCAGAACAACTCAGACACGAGCTACACCTTTTTCACGATTAGGCGTGACGTTGAGATGGCAGTCCATGATGCCGCCTACTCCGTGTCGAACGTCTACGAGGGGAGCACAATGCTATCTTGGATGACTCCGAGTTCCGGATAATTCGTATGCCCATGCTGGAGATGCTACCGGATATACACGGCTATCTGTGCCCCGTACGAGCCTCGTCGCTACGACCCACGGTCTTATTCAGTGCACTCAAGGGCTCTGGATCGCACTGTCGGGGCTCTTGCCGTCGAGTTGGTTGCCACTCGAGCACGCCTCTACGATGCTATGACGCAGTTGTGCCCGATGTTCGTGCAGGGATAACATCCGGAGCACATCCTTATCCGCGCAGGACTCAGATGTATGCTGTGGTATTGATGGCCTATGTTGGGGGTCACACACCGACACGTGGGACCTCTTCTACAGCTCGAGACCGGGTTCTGCATCAGAGTGGCACATGGAGCACAGGATCTTTCCGCGACGAACATTGTCGTCCGCACTCGCAGCTACCCCGATACGTGGTTCCGACGTTGATGTAGCCTTGCTATCTCTCGTTGTGTACTTCCTTACCGCGTGCCTGCGCGCGCTAGTATGTCTAGCTTTGATTTGCGCGCTTATGTGTCCGCTTGTACCCGACGTTGTGTATGGATCTGTATGTCTTAATCGACTACTTTTATGTATTTGATGCACGTTAAAACTATTGTCGAGTTACATCATGCTTGTCGCTAAGCACTCGTGCGGCTTTACTAAACTACCCCCTGTTGAAAATTAGCAGGATGGTTAGACCCGCTGGTCCGTGGTCGTGGAGTGGGGTGCCAACGATCCACCACGCCGAACTATATGGCTGGAATGATGCAGCAATTGAACTGACAACGTCAGTTCATGCAAGGGATCATGGATCAGTTTCCTCGTCCCAATATGAACCAGTATCCGGGCCCAATGAACTTGCAGGACTTTATGCGCCTCAAACCAACCGTCTACCGCGGCTCAAATCAGCCCCTGGATGCGGATGACTGGCTTCGCGACATCACCTATGAGTTGGAATCTGGTGGCGTTGCCCCTGCAAACATGTCACCTTCGCCTCCTTCTTTCTCAAGGGCCGCTGCTCAATGGGGACAAGCCACAAGGCGCACTCAACCAGCTGGCACAGTCATCCTGGCCGGATTTCCAAGCTCCTTCCGTGCCCGTTTCATTCCCCAGGGAATCATGGACCGGAAGAAGCAAGAGTTCCGCAACCTCACCCAGGGCAACAAGACAGTGGAAGCTTATCAGCGGGAGTTTCTGGAATTATCCCGCTATGCTGAAGAAGACATTCCCACTGATGCTCGCCGTCAGGAAAGGTTTCGCGAAGGATTCAAGCTGACATCAAGCTAGCGCTCCTTGTGCATGAATTTGATAATTTCTCCATCTTGGGTGAACAAGGCTATCCAGGTCGAGACTGGTCTGCAGGCACACCAGGATCTCTTAGGCGCAACAACCGTGACACTGGTTCATCTTCGAGCCAGCCTGCACAGAAGAGTCGGATCTGGATTCCAAACAGCGTGTTTGTAAGTCCAGCTGCACCGCTCCAAGACGGTCCTATACTGACCAGCCTGCTGCCTCCACCACCTAGGCAGCCAGGACTTCCAGCTCCACACCCTGAGGCTCCGCTCCTAATCCCAATGATAGTCTGTGCTACAAGTGTGGGCAGCAGGTCATTTTTCCAGGAACTGCATTCAGAACCAGAACCAACTGGCACTTCCTGCAAACTGGCCGTCGTAGGAACAATCAGCCTCGCAACAACAATGCCAAGACTTATGGGCGTATCAGGCCAACCACACGATTTCAATGAAGCTCAGGACCAGCCTGCCACCGTGATGGGTACTCTCTTGTTAATTCAGTACCAGCTTCTGTTTATTTGATTCGGGAGCATCGCATTCATTCATGTCGAGAATTGTGCATACAAACCCGACATTTAAATGTGAGGTCATGGAACACTGCAATAGTAATACACACCCCGCGGGTAATGTCAACCTCCATGGTAGCAACGACGTCACCGTTGAAATTGAAGGGCTGGAGTTTCACGCCTCCCTTTCATACTAAAGTCTGTAGTATCGACCTCATTCTCGGAATGGATTGGTTGAAAGCGATACGCTTCTTAGTTTGCGCCACGAAGATCGTCCATCTTCTACACCCTTCTGATGAAAATAATAAGCTACCAGGATCAAATCATCCAACAATGCCGAGTGCGAGACTTATGCTTAATGCGTTAAACGGCATCACCACGTGAAGGCATCGAGAACATTCCAGTTGTTCGCGAATTCCAAGGTGTTTTCCCAGAAGAACCCCAGGGATACCCCCTGCTCGAGAGTGTCGAATTTGTCATCGACTTGAAAACCAGGCACCATCCTATCGCCAAAGCGGACCCTATAAGATGCCGCCGCATGAAATCCTGAACTTAAGGGGAGGAGGAGGAAATCGACGCTTCATTCGTAAGGGTTTCATTCGCCCAAGTTCCTCCGCTTGGGGAGCACCTTCTCTCTTTGTCAGGAAGAAGGATGGGTCAAACCGATTGGTCCAAGATTACCGTCCTATTAACCAAGCACTATCCAGAACAAAAAATATCCCTTCTCGGATATAACGATCGTTATGATCAACGGCGGGTTCATCAGTGTTCTCTAAACTCGACTTAAGGTTGGGTTACCACCAGATCCGTGTTCGTGAAGAGGATATCCCAAAGACCGCCTTCGTTACTCGATATGGCTCATACGAGTACACTGTCATGTCATCGGTTTACCAATGCTCCCGCCACTTCTCCGCCTGATTGAATTATATATTCATGGAATACCTTGACAAGTTCGTGTGGTTTACTTGGATGATTTATCCTAGTATACTCAAGAACAAAGAGGAACATGCTGAACATCTTCGACTTGTTCTGGAAAAACTTCGAGGAGCATCAAACTATCTGCTAAGTTTTCCAAGTGTGAATTGGCTTCCGAAAGAACATACCTTGGCATGTCATCTCCAAGGATGGTATTGCCGTCAACCCCGAGCGAGTTCAGGCTATTCTTGATTGGGCTCCTCCAAGAACGTCAGGCAAGTTCGAAGTTTTCTCGGACTCGCAGCTATTGCCGTCGATTTGTCGAGAACTTCTCCAAGATCGCCAAGCCCCTGACTAACCTGCTCATAAAGGCGTCAAGTTCGAGTGGACGGAAAAGTGTCAGGAAAGTTTCCAGACGCTCAAAGACAAGCTGACTTTGCCCCAGTGCTTGCCGCTCCTGATTCCCAGAAGGATTTTGTCTCTATTGTGATGCATCCCGTCAAGGATAGCGTGCTTAATGCAAGACCGGCAGAGTAATTGCTTATGCTTGCGTCAATTGCGTCCGCACGAAGAGAATTAACCAGTAATGACCTCGAGCTTGCTGCCGTCATCCATGCACTAAAAAGCAGTGGCGACCATTACCTTCTCGGTAATCGTTGCGAGATTTACACCCGATCATCAAAGTCTGAAGTATCTGTTCACTCAGCCAGACCTGAACCTCGCGTCAACAGGAGATGGATGGAGACCGTTAGCGGATTTTAACTGGGGTATTTCTTATACCCCTGGCAAGGCTAATGTAATGGCCGATGCCTTGAGCCGCAAGTCTTATTGCAGTCACCTCCAGTTTCACGAAGTTCAGCCTTCGCTTATTGAAGAATAAGAAAGCTGGAATCTCCAATTGTTCCTCCTGAGCACTCGCTCCCCCTCTGAAGGTTCCTACAAAATGAACCTCCACGTTGTTCCCAGGGTTCTTTAATACCTGGTTGCTAAACAGATCTCGTGGACAGCATCAAGATTGGCAGGGTTATTGATCGCAAGACACAAGATTAAGCGCTAGTCGCGGATGAAGGAAGGCCCTTAGTCTAGCACATTGAGATACTGGCACCTTGTCTTTAAAAAAGTCGTTAGTGGTCCCTCTAAAGGTAACCTGGGTATGACTCAGGAGGTCATGCAGAAGCTCACGACACTCCGTTGTCTATTCATCCGGCTAGTACAAGATTGTACCAAGACATCCGTCAAAGATTCTGGTGGTCAAACATGAAGCAGACATTGCTCGCTATGTTGCGAATGTGATGTTTGCCGTCGCGTCAAAGCAGAACATCAAAGGCCCGCCGGAACTTGCACAATTGCTGTTCCTGAATGGAAAAATGGGACCATGTTGAAATGGACTTTATCACTGGATTTCCCAAATCACAGAAAGGTAATGATGCTATTTTGTCGTCATTGACGACTTTCCAAAGTTGCACATTTTTCTAGCCGTCAAAGAGACGATCATGCTAGTCAGCTCGCAACTCTCTACATGTCCAGAATGTTTCACTTCCGGTATTCCACTGGTTATAGTTCAGACCGTGGCAGCTTATCACTTCAAGATCGGGCAAGCTTCCAAGAAGCTATGGGAACTCACTGTCCTTCAGCACCGCTTTTCACCCTCGGTCTCAAGGACACGTTGAACGAGATCAACCAAGTTCTCGAGAGAATGCTTCGAGCTTGTGTCATATCCTGCGGAAGGAAATGGAAGAATCTTCCCATATGCCGAATTCTCTATACAATAACAGCTATCAAGCCCGTCTGAGATGGCCCCTTTGAAGTATTGTAAGGACGAAAGTGCCGAACCCTCTTAAATTGGTCAGAGAAACTGGGGAACGTCACACCTTCGGTCCAGGATATTATCCAACTGCCGAAGATCAAGTTCGCGTTGTCCGCGAGCATTTGAAGACTGCTCAGTCACGTCAAAAGAGTCAGTATGACCGCAAACACAAATATGGTCTATCAACCTGGCGAAAAGGCTTATCTTCGAGTCACACCGATGAAAGGTACACACCGATTCGGATCAAGGGCAAGCTAGCTCCTCGCTATATTGGGCCTTTCACTGTTCTGGAAGGCGTGGTAGAGTGGATATCAGTTGGAAACTTCCACGAACCTTTCTCAGGTTTCACGATGTGGTTCCACGTATCACAACTCCGCCGTTGCTTCAAAGACCCTATCCGCGGAGTAGATCACGAATTGCTTGAACTGACAACAAGACCTCTCTTATAAGAGCATACGGTCCGCATTCTCGATCAAGCCGAGCGTCGCAACGCCAGAAGGTTATCAATTTCCTCAAGTCAGTGGTCAAACCATTCTGAGGATGAAGCCACTTGGGAACGCGAGGATCGTCTTCGCGTATGAATTACCCCTGTTTGTCTTTCTACTCCTAAATCTCGGGACGAGATTTCTTGTAGTGGAGGAGATTATAACACCCCCTGTATTAAGCTACAGAGATCACCCTTTGATGAGGCCATGTTATCATGATTAATAGTGCAATATCATCATTAGCAAATATGCATTCAATCCTAAGTCAAATTCAAATTTAAATGAAAGTGGGATATAAAAGTTGTCTCAACATAGAAACTAAAAGTTAGATAAATAACAAATATTCTAGAGGCTATTCTAAAAATGAAACCAACATCATTGGAATTGGATAAGTGACTCGAACAACCTCAAACAGTGGATAAAGATATATTTAATAACCATTTATTAAATCTGAAATAAATATGGAATTATGTTTTGTCCAAACTAATTTAGGGTGTAAGGATAATGCACTGGATTTATGAAATAGGTACACTTTTCACAAAAAACCATTTGGGGCCATAAACATTTAACAGTAGAGAAAAGAGAATAAAAAAGGAAAAAGAAACAGAAAAGGAAAAAAAGAGCAACACCCCCACACCCCCCCGACTGGGCTCGGCCCAGCAAGCCACCGGGCCGCCAGGCCGGCCCAGGCGGCACCTACTTAGCCGGCCACCCACCCCGCCAAACAATAACCCTAACCCCCGACCACCCCCTCCCCCTCGTTCTTTCCTCCTTCCACCCCCATCTGGATCGGGCGCAGGCCCGATCCCGTCCGCCTCGTCGTCGACGCCGCTCGCCGACGCCGACGCCGCCCCGTCGCCGCCTCCCCTCGTCAGCCCCCACCTTCCCGATCCAGATGGGATCGGATCGCGGGAACCCCCTCGGTGCGCGACGACCGCGCCGCCTCGCCGTTCCGTTGGAAGGGCTAGCTCGATCTCCGGCGCTACCACTCTACCCCCCCCCAACCTTCCCCCCCCTCCTCCACCCCCCCTCCTCCTACCATCCCCACCCTCCCCCCCTCTCCCCTCCTCCCTCCCTCTCCCTCCCACCCCGTTCCCCCTTCCCTACCCGCTACGCTTGCTTCCGACCGCGCCGCCTCGCCCTCGCCGCACGACGCCACCGCCCGGAGCTCTCCCTCGCCGGTCTGCCTCGTCTACGTCGCCGCCTGTCCCGCGGCTGCGCATCCCGTCGCCGTCAGTCCTCGGTCGACCACCCGACCCGCTTTTGCCCGTCCCTACGGATCCCGGTGAGGCCTCGGGCCTCTCCCCCCCATCTCTGCCGCGCACGCGCCCGGCGCACCGCAAGCCTGCGCGCTTGCCGACGCGCTCCGCGCGCCGCCCTGCCCTCGCCGCGCGTCCGCGTCGTCTCGCCGCCAACCAGCCCGCTCCGGTCCCCCCAGCTTCGCCTCGCGCGAGCCGCCGCTGCCGCTCCGCCACCGCGCTGCCGCCCGCGGCCGCTCCAGCCCGCGCCGCCGTCCGCCTCGGGCCCTGCGTGGCCTTGCGGCGCCCGCGCCGCCGACGCCCGTGCGTCCTTTTGGGACCGGACATGTTCCGGTCCCGAAAGGGGCACGCCCGGCGTGTCTGCCCCTGGGCCACTGCCCAGGGGGCCCGAACCCCGTGTGACGCTGACGAATGGGGCCCACGGCCCAGAAACAGTTTTAAGAAAATAGAAATAAAAATAAATAATTAAAATAATAAAATAATTAATTAATTAAAATTAATTAATGAGTTAATTAATCCCTGATTAGGTTAATCAATTACTAATTAGTGTAATTAAACAGTCATCAGTAATTAAATTAATAAACCTAATTACCTAACCGCCTATGACAGGTGGGACCCACCCTGTCAGGTGACTGCTGACGTCAGCATGATGTCATGTGACGTCATCAATACTGTTTCGGATAATGTTGAATTAATAATTAATTAAAATTTCAGAAATTAATAAAAACTTTAGAAAATCATATCTTTTAACAAACCTCCGATGAGAAATATTTTATAATGAAACTTGCTCAGACGACGATACGAACCCGAGTATACGCCCTCGGTACCCGTCAGCCGCCCGCAGCTATGAGAACGTTGAACAATTAGACCGATTTCGATAAATGAAAGTGTCCAAATTTAATTAAATAAACCGATAAATCCTAAATTAACTAAATCGCTTAGTTAGGCTATATATCATCCCGGCAATCATTTAGACATGTCATGCATCCCGTTGCATTATTGCCGTGTGTTACTGTTTCTTCCCCCTCTCTCTTCGGTAGACACGAGACCGACGCAGCTGCTGGTGCCTCGACGAGACGTTCGTGGACGACCCCTACTTGCCAGAGCAACCAGGCAAGCCCCCCCCTTGATCACACAGATATCGCCTATTCTCCTCTATACTGCTTGCATTGGTAGTGTAGCCTGTTAATGCTGTTTCGGTTAATCCTATCTGCTGCATAGCTGTCATTGTTGCTACTGTTGTTGATACCTTACCTGCAATCCTAAATGCCTAGTGTAGGATGCTAGTTTATCATCATGGCCCTGCATTCTTGTCAGTCTGCCTTGCTATAACTATCGGGCCGTGATCACTCGGGAGGTGTATACGGGTGTAACTATACATATATACATACTATACAAATGGTGACTAAGTCGGGGCGGCTCGAAGAGTACCCGCGAGTGATTCACGGATTGGGGGCTGAAGAAAGACCTTTGTCCCCAAGGCCCTTGAGTGGATCTTTGTGGCGGAGCGACAGGGCAGGTTGAGACCACCTAGGAGACAGGTGGGCCAAGCCTGGTCGGCGTTCGCGTTTACTTCATAATAACACGCATAACGAGATGGATATTTGATTGAGTCTGGCCATGGCCTATACGCACTAACCACTACGCGGGAGTAGTAGTTATGGGTTATCCCGGCGTCGTGGTATCAGCTGAAGCCTTCTTGACGTCAGCGACTGAGCGGCGCGCGCGTGTTGGACCGCGCTAACGTAACCGCCGTGATCGTGTGGGTTGCTAGGTCTGCTCGCGGCCGCGTACGCACGTGCAGGAGCGCACTGGGCGATGGGCCCAGACCCCAGAGTGCTAGGATTAGTCCGGCGTGTGGACCTCCTCTGTTGAGCCTAGGTGGGGCTGCGACGTGTGGATCTTCCGAGGCCGGGCATGAACCCAGGAAAGTGGTCCGGCCAAAGGGATCGAGCGTGTTGGGGAATATGTGGTGCACCCCTGCAGGGAAGTTTATCTATTCGAATAGCGCGTCCCTCGGGTAAAAGGACGACCGGAGTTGGTATTCCGACCTCATGACAACTAGAAATGGATACTAATAAAACACACCCTTTACCAAGTGACAGATATAACCCGGTGGTCGCTCTCTCGCAGGGGCGACGAGAGGATCGAGGGTAGGATTATGCTTTACGTTTGTTGTTGGTTACTTCCAACAATCTCTTCTATTGCTTCAAGACGAAGGCTGACAGAAGCGTAGTCTTCGACAGGACTAGCTATCCCCCTCTTGTTCTGGCATTCTGCAGTTCAGTCACCGATATGCCTCTTTAAATAATACCATGCATATGTGTAGTTAGATCCTTGCTTGCGAGTACTTGGATGAGTACTCACGGGTTGCTTTCCCCCTCCTTCCCCCTTTCCCATTCGTGCTGGTGTCGACAACCAGATGTTGGAGCACACAGGAGCCAGACGCACCTTCGACGACTACTACCACCGGACGGAGGAGGCCTACTACTACGTCCAGGAAGCCGACGACCAGGAGTAGATAGGAGGATCCCAGGCAGGAGGCCCTGCGCCTGTTCGATCTGTTGGTATACCTGTTTGTGCTAGCCATCTTATGGCACCTTGTTTAACCTATGTCTGTACTCGATATTGTTGCTTCCGCGGACTCGTCTATGATCGAGCATTTGTATTCGAGCCCTCGTGGCCCCTGGCTTGTATTATGATGCTTGATAGAATTATTTAGTTTTAGAAGTTGTGTGTGATATCTTCCCGTGAGTCGGATCTTGATCGTACACGTTGCGTGCATGATTAGTGTACGATCGAGCCGGGGCGCCACAGGATTCCCCTGATGTTATGGACACCCGGATACTTGGACTTACACTGTTACTTGGATAGGCGGGTCGACCCTGAGGGGTACGCTGGGCCCTGAGAGGCGAGTGTTGTGAAGACTGGGGATGACCTGTATGGTGCCCGAGTGCTAATACGAGGCGCCGGCGGGGCATTTAACCCTTGCAGCAAGTCCTCGAGACGGGGGCGACGGGGGGGTCACCTTTCGTGAGTCTGCTCGTTACCGAAAGCCCCTAGTCCTAACGATTTGGATATTTGATCCGAGCAGGTAACGGCACGACTGTAGACAACAAACCAAGTGGGCATAGTAGGGGGCTATGCATCGTAGTAGCATCAGCCGACAGTTCTGTCAGACGTCCAGTCAGCATTGTGGAGGCGGATCGGATCGTGTCGTTGGCGCTGTGGTATCCACCCTGCTCGCAACGACTCGGAGTGCACAGGGCGATGGCCCAAGACCTCTGAGCGTTAGGATGTAGACCGACGGTTAAAGGCAACTCGGAGTTGTATCCTAATTGATACAATTAGAACTGGACTGGGATACTATGGCTCTGGGATTGCTTCTGCAGGGAAGTCGAGAAGGGATCTCAGGACGAGGTTGATGTGAAGTGTATGGGATGTCTGGACTGTTCTCGCAGAGGGAGTCGAGAAAACGATCTCTGTGTGAGGTGGTGAGACTAATGATACTTGCTACATTATATTGTACTGTTCTACTCTCTTCTATGCTCGCAAGACGCTAAGCTGAAGATGCTAGTCTTCGATAGGACTAGGATTTCCTCTATTCTGGCATTTATTGCAAGCCCAGTCACATATACAGCCCTCTATTGAAAAGGGTGAATATGGAGTTGAGATACTTAATTTGATGGTGAATTGTATGAGTAGAGTAATCCAAAGGGTGGGAATTTTGTTTAATTTTTAAAAATATTAGTTCGACGTGAAAAACAGATGTGGAGAAAAAGTGAGAACAGAAAAAGGTCGGAGCTAGAATAATTTAATAATTAACACAATGAGGCATGGACTAATTTAATAAGAGTGACCGATGACCAGGCGAGTAGGTATGGAGGCGTACGTCCCAGGCAGGAAGTGGCACCTACGCCCTTTCGATGTTATGTGTTTTAGTTTGACCACGCCAATGTCGATAGGCCTTCCTGTTTCTATTTCTAACTATCGGTACTACAGAGGAATCTGATGATTACCCTGACGAAGAGAAGTGCATGTAAACAAGAGACGATATGTCACTTAGAAGACCTCCACGATCCAATCAAACCACCCAGCGAACCAAAACATGCGTTTCGCCTCATATAAATCCAAAAGCCAAGTGTTAACGGAAATTCAGTCTATGCTTCTTAGAAGATGTGTATTGGCTAGCCATGAACCACATTCCAACTGCTGGCATGGATTAGGAGGCGGCATATGTTACTGTGTACGCTACTCTAGATCTTGAGTCGTTCTCGCCGGACATTGCCATTACTGCATTAAGGGGAACCAAAAACACAGTATGAAGAAAACCGCGGGGGGAGGTAATTCAAAAAAGACAAAAACTAAGGCAAAATAAACTCATCGCAACTAGTAAAAAAGAGAACCTGGGTGAATAGAAACGGTTATAAGAGGGATCGCGGACGGAAGCATCAGGATCGAATAGTGGGAAAGGAGGAACAAGACAAGCAAAATCAGACCTGCCAACGTGGATGTAATTCACCCCTTCCCCCCACCTCCACTCCCTCTCCCAACACCTCCCTGACCGCAACTCATCTAACCTTTCATTGCTATCCAACCCAACCCCTCGTAGGATGACGGCTCCTAGTGTCCGCTTAGAATAATCGGACAGTACAGTGTTGCATCTTTTTTTGAGTCTACAATATAAAGGACCTTTAGTATCAATTGAGTCGAATTGAACAACCACAAAGAGCGAAATATAAAGACACTAGTTATGTAAACAATATGTAAATGACATGTCATGTAAAAATGATGCAACATTACTGAAATGTGAATTTTGAAAAAACCACGTCAACAAAAAGGTAACGATAAAGACACTAAAGTTTGCAGTAATACCACACCCAGCACCCTCCTTCTTTGCCTCCGAGAGTTGCTCCGGCCATGATTGCTGCTGCCCCCACCGCCCCTCCAATAGCTCGGCCACCAAGCGTCGGAGCTCACCTTGGGGGGACCAGCCTACGCGAGCCTTCCCC